>VDFB02096274.1:0-13379 GCA_007258455.2 Sequoia sempervirens | reverse complement strand
TTTACACAAGGAGGCTCACTACCTACAAAAAGGATTACAATTTTTTTTTGGCTTCACAGCTGAAATGAACTGATGAGAGTGCACCTAACACGTGTTGATACAGTTCTAGTGATGCTCAATAAACTGAATTAACACACTTCATCATTTTTGCACTTTTGCATATTCGCATCAATGTCATTCCTCACTCTCTTCACTCCCTTTAATATTCAAAACTATCTGACATATATATCTGACTTATGCACAAACATCAATTAGGTCAGCCTAATTAGATGCAACCCTTATTTATCAAAAATACCAAATTGAACGGCTTCAAGCATTCACATAATCTTCCAAAGAAAATTCAAACATTCAACACACAACACCACGTTGGCACGGACTTAAGATAGTTCACACATATATCCGCATAACAAAATTAATTCATCATACCACCAATTATCCATGAGGTTGGCCAGAGATAGGCCTAATAGCAAAAATGCAACAATAGAATAATGTTGATACACTATACGAGCACTTGATCATGAGAGATTGTAAACATACATGCATTCATTATCCATAAACTAATTCCCAAAAGCCACAAGAAAAAACTATCAACTGCAAAGGATTGCAGACCAAGATACCAGAGGATATTAACCATATATTGGTTTAGATACTGGACCAAAATACCAGATCAAACAATAACTTAGTCTTGCAGTCACAATTCATATAACATTGTGACATCAATGACAACACAAAGCTATATAATAGGCCATTCTTCTTCATTCTTTCAACAATCTCCCCCTTTGTCATTGATGGCAACATGTGCTAAAAAGTTCTCTCCTGCCATCACTAGTGTTCTTCACATGAATCTCCCTCCCCCTTTGACATCAATCGCAAAGGGTGACCAAAAATAGGATGTGTGTGTACATGGTATATACAAAGAAATTCCACCTCCCATTTCAAACAATCAAGTGAAAATAACAATTTTTACATGAAAGATTTTCTTGTACCTATCTCTTATGATCGAAAGAATCCTTTTCCAAGGAAGCATAGCTGAATTCATCCTTGCACTCATACCATCCAATAAAGACAACTGTGTAAAAGAGGATGTCTGATCCAAAGACAAACATTGTCATTCACAATCTTCTGTGTCAAAGAGTATTCCAGAGAGATGATCCAACCAGACCTCAACAATTTCTTTCACCATCCAGAAGGTTCTAACCAAGTCTTCTCTTTGCCTTTGAGCAATCAACAATTCCACTTGCAATTCACCAACTCTTATTCTCTGTTTTCCATTCTTGTCTTTGAAGAAATCAAAATTATTTCCAATACAATTCATCTTAGATTCAATGGCTTCAATTTTTCTTCTAAACTTTTCAATAGCTGCTGGCCACCAGAGACAATACCTGTAGACATCAAATGCTTCTTTGATGCATTCTCTTGTCTCATTAATGTGTTTAGATAATACTTGTTTGGATTTTACACATCTTCTTTCAATGATAGCCTCAAGCTTATGACCTTTAGGTCCTTCCAACAATGTTCTTTTTTCAATAACCTCTACTAGATCATTTGGTAAAGGGTCATATATATATGAAACTAAAATACCCTTATTGAGAAAATAATCAACAAGTACATCATCAATCTTAAGTCTTTCGATCAGAGAGCATGCACTCCACATTTCACTAACCTTCTTCATATCACCTTTATTTAACATCATATGTATATCTTCTAGATCAAAGGAGTCAGATCCAGACATAAATTCTTCTTCATTATTCTCTTCTTCCAGGATATAGATAACATCTTTTGTGATAGTTTTTCTCCTTTTAGGTTCTAGAGAGGACTCACCAATGACAACTTCCAATTCTTTCTTACCGGAGGAGGAGCCCACTTCAAATTGACTAGGCATTGATATACCAGAGCACAAATTCATTTTTCAGGGATGCGAAATAGATTTTTCAAACACTTACATTTTCCTCCATCAATTTTAGATGCCTATAAACTTGTTTTCCAACAGGAATACCGAATTCCCACTCAACATTCTCTTTTCCGGGTAGCGAGCTCAGAAAGTAAAATATCAAACATATGAGCAAAGACTCGAAGCAAAAAGGATATCCCTCAACCAAGGACATTCTGACATTCTGGATCAGGTTTTCTAGTAAAAGGCTACACAAATCAAACTACTTGTTTTCCTTCACCATCATGTGTGCAAGATATACAACAATAGCCAAAGTCAAACCTTCATGATTTTTAAATAGATTTTATAAGAAATGACGTACGCAACATACCTTATAGTAGAATCTGCAATAGTATTTATCAATAGAGCTTGAGGGTCTTTTTCAATACCAGTAAGTTCCTCCACATCTCTGTATTTTACAGTTTTCTTCCCAGGGAGTTCCCCAACACTACATAAACCAGTAATCACTTTGATTGCCTCCTTCGTGATCAGGTAGGGTTTGTCCAACATAATGCTACCATTCTTGAATCGACTTAACAAGAATAAAATGGATTCTTTATCTGCAAACTAGGGAAATTCTCCCCATAAATCCATACCTAGGGTTTTTATGTTCTGCAATTCATTTGTCTTCAACCCTGGTTCCATTTCCTTCATTTTCTTATGATCAAATTCTTCCAATTCAACACCCTTCAACTTCAGTGCAATATTTCCACTCGATCCTCTGTCCATCGTCGTGCTTATCTTCCTTGAATTCGTTATTGTTCAATCAAAACTTCTCCCTTTTTCCCTTCTTCCCTTTGTAAACTAAGAAATAATTCCTAATTGTCTGTAATAATTCCTTCAAATTTACCTCAGAATTGCTTCAAATCACTTCGAGATCGCTTCAGGATTTCTGCAAGTCATTTTACAAGCTCTTCAAGTGCACAAGTGATCAAGGAGACTTATGAAATTTACTTTATACACCATCGGTTTGCCCTAATTTGCATTAAATGCGAAAAACTTCAAAAAACTGATAAAACCCTTGTTTCTCTGCACAATAAACCCTAAATCGGTCTATAGGGGAACATGCTTGTAACTTTTCTTCTAGTTTCTTTTCCATGAATTATGTTTATACATTCTTTACATCATATCCTCATGCCAACATCTAATGCGCCATACATCCAAGGGGTTTGTACAGTTTTCTATTAATGCTCCTCCTAAGACCATGCTAAGTCTAATTCCCAGAGGAATTGTATGTACCGAATGAAGGCACAAACACATCTATTATCTCTTGTTCTTGTTCTTTCTTTCTCCATATCTTATTCATCTCTTGTTTTACCTCATCTTTTTCAATTTTCTTTATTGACTCCTCTATCGGAGCAGACTGTTTTCCCTTCTTACTTCTACAAACTTTTGAGATATGTCCAAGTTTGTTACAGTTATAGCAAACAACACTTTTTTGATTTGTTTGATCTCCATTAACCCTTGATCTACATTGGTTTGCTTTATGTCCAAATTTGTTACAAGCATAGTAGTATCCATTAAAAGATTGATTCATTTTTCCTCCATTAAACCTATTCATCATCACTTGACTAATCATTCTCACCTGAGATCTACATTCAATGGCTTTATGTCCAAATTTCTTGCATGAAAAACATTGTCCAAAAAAATAATTCATTTTACTTCTGCACTTGGTTTCCCTGTGACCAAATTTGTTACATGAAAAACATACACCATTGAAAGATGGATACCTTTGTGCATTAGGTTGTCTCATAGGCGGTCTTCTAGTAAAGTTTCTTGAATTTCCTTTCTACTTCCCTTTGTCTTGAGTCTTTTGATTATCCTTTGAGCTTTCACTTGTTTCATTTCCCAAGCCACCTTTTTCTTTACTTGGTTTCTGCCCAACAATCAACTCATCAAGCTTTCCGGAGCTAGATTTGAAATTGTTTTGACAGAGTTTTGCTTTCTCCAGTTTTACTTTCAAGTTCACCACCTCTTGTTCAAGTCTAGTGCATTCGTTAGTCTTTCTCTACACCATTGTATTTAGACATTCTTCAATTCTCTTCTTCTCTTCCACAAGCACTTTCAATCTGATGATCTCTTGTTTCAACTATTCACTCACTTCTCTATGTATTTCTTTGAATTTCTTCAATTTCTTTTTTAATTTATGGACACATTCATTTGCATCTTCAAGATTTTCTTTCAAATATCTATTTTCATTTTCAGTTTTATCAAGATCTTCAAGTGCAACCTAGAGCTCTTCTTTATCATCCATTTAATCAACCTTCAGGATCCTCCTCAAGCGATTAAGCTCTACACCAAGAAACCAAAGATCTGATACCAATTGTTAAAAGGCGCAAGACAACTGAGAGGTGGGTTGAATCAGTTGTCACCAAATTTAGTCACAAAACTTCAAACACTTATCAACTTGACAACCACAATAATTTGTTATTAATTATGAAAATGTAATGCAGATAACATAAAGCAAAATCAACATAATGAATACCATATTTTACATAGAAAACCCAATAAGGGAAAAACCATAGTGAGGATTAACTCACAATATAAAGTAGTAGCAAAACAAAATATATAAGGCTCACTGCCAAAGGGATGACTTCCCAGAATAGGACTCACTATCTAGATACAAAAGCTCACTGCTTTACACAAGGAGGCTCACTGCCTACAAAAAGGATTACAAAACAAAATTGGCTTCACAATTGAAATAAACTGACGAGAGTGCACCTAACAAGTGTTGATATAGTTCCAGCGATGCTCAATAGACTGAATTAACACACTTCATCATTTTCACACTTCTTCACATTCACATCAATGTCATTCCTCGCTCTCTTCGCTTCCTTCAATCTTCAAAACTATCTGACATATATATCTGACTTATGTACAAGCATCAATTAGGTCGACCTAATTAGATGCAACCCTTATTTATCAAAAATACCAACTATCGGCTTCAAGCATTCACATAATCTTCCAAAGACAATTCAAACATTCAACACACAACACCACGTCGGCATGGACCTAAGATAGGTCACACATATATTCGCATAACAAAATTAATTCATCATACCACCAATTATCCATGAGGTTGGCCAGAGATAGGCCTAATAGCAAAAATGCAACAATAGAATAATGTTGATATGTACCATATGAGTACTTGAGCATGAGAGATTCTAAACATACATGTATTCATTATCCATAAAATAATTCCCAAAAACTAAAAGCAACAACTATCAATTGCAGAGGATTGCAGACCAAGATATTGGAGGATATAAACTTTATATTGATTCAAATACTGGACCAAAATACCGGATCAAACAATAACTTAGTCTTGTAGTCACAATTCATATAACATTGTGACATCAATGACAACACAAAGTTGTATAATAGGCCATTCTTCTTCATTCTTCCTGTGTGATCAATTTTAAGTGTAAAAATATTCTAACAAATTAAAACACACCAATAAAACATTAGATCAAAGGAAACTAATTTAAAAGAAAAAAAAACTCTTAAACTCGTAGCTCCTTCGAAAGCGTCCTATTGTCCTCTATCTCCAATGTTCCACTGAATCTAGCTTGCTCTCAGATTATATGCTAGGCTCAACAAAATGATGATATAGGAGTTTGATTTGATATTCAGATAGATCGATTTAGCATTGAGTTCATGATATGAGGCACTTAGATAGAGCACTTGATATGGTTCACTTGATATGGGTCACTTGATATGGTTCACTGATATGGGTCATTGTTATGGGTCACTAACATGGGTCACTGATATGGGTCACTTGATATGGTTCACTGATATGGGTCATTGGATATGGTTCACTGATATGGGTCACTTGATAGATAGATATGGGTTGTGATTGCATGATGTGAGGCATTGATAGATAGATAGATTTTGATTGACCTTTTCATAGTCGAGGTGTGTTCGGACCACACATAGATCTTGGGGTAGGAGGTGCAGGAGGCAGTGGACTTCCACCACAGAGGCCAACTCCATCAGGGGGCTCTAGTAGTTAGAGTTATGAGGCACATGTGATATTTTTGATGTATCGTTATTGATTCATTCACACATATCAATGTATATTATTTTTGGAGCATGTATGTTATTTTGGTCATATCTCATGTATCTCTCTTTGGAATTTTTAGCTTCATTGGACATTGGACATTTTTATTATTTTTGATGAGTGATGATATGCAACGGTGATGATTTTTTATGATGTGATGTGCATTTATGGGAGATGATTACATGTGTACTAACTCTATATGTTATGGATTTTGGCATGCATTTAATGATTTATTATTATTAACATGATATCACGGAGATGGACTTGATATGATGTATTTATGATGATGATGAAAAATGATTTGATGATCATTACTAATGATGTCATATAGGTGAATGGCTTGCTGATGTGATTAGAAATATGTCATAGAATTATTTGATATATTTGTCGTGTTTAAATGATATGAAATGTAGGTATGTGGAATGTTTGTTTTGGATTTTCCATTCAGTAAATAATGTGATATGATGGAAAATAGATGTTTATTGTTTATGATAGCCATCGCCTTAATATAGAATTGATAGAAAAATGATAAGGATGATTGGAAATCTTGATATATGAATGTAATGTGACCAAATAGCCGTGGGTGCAGTATGAGTGAAATAGATAATAAGATGTCCGTCGTAAATATGATAATCGCAGGTGTAATGGCGAAAATAAATAATCATCATGCATCGATAATAAAGTAATAAAATAAAAGCGGCGAAAATAAAATAAACGATAATAGAATAAAGTAATCAGTAAATAGAAATAAACAATGTAAATAAAGTAATCGAGATAAATAAATAAATAGATAAAATAAAGTAATAAAGTAAAATAAATATCCGGATAAATACAAAATGAAAAATAAAATAGATATAAAAATAATAAGTAATGTAAAGAGTAAATAGATAAATAGATGTTAATAATGTAATAAATAATAAAGTAATGGATCGTAATAAAATGATAAGAAGGATCAGTATGAAAATGAATGATAAATGATAAATGATAGGACCTATAGATGAAATGATAATGATTAATGAAATGATAATGAAGATGAAAGTTGGTATTCGAGCAAAAATGTCGAATGTCCTCCACAAATAGTCCAAAGAGACATGGTAGCCATTGATGTTCTTGTTAGCCTTTCAAAAACTCTGATGCAAATCCAGTATGCAGATATGTACAATGAGTGAGATGAAATGCAACTAAATGAAACCAACCATTTGTTGAGCCTTTTGTTAGCTTTCTTGAATCATCATAGAGAGTTTTAAAATGTTGGAAGTATGTACAAGCATCAGAGGGTAAATTAATAGCACCAGGATATTTGAGTACAACTTTCCTTGATTTTTGATACCTTGGTAACCACAAACGTAAATTATAATTGAACCAAGATGACACGAGCATTATTGTATAAAGCAGTGGACAAAGACTAACTATAACCGATGCAAATTTAGAAGCGCATCATGTGTCGGTGCGATATGTCATGACATATTTACTAGATTGATAGTTAACCTCAAGATAGCAGACAAAGAAAAATCATCCTCTTTCCTTGTCACTCTAGTTCAGGACATCATCGAGTGTGCTCCAGAGGAATTATATCGAAAGTCAAACAACCATTGTTCAAAAATATAATACTACTATTCCAAACATTATTCAGATTTTAGATCATCCAGATATTCGTCATGATATGGTATTTGACTGAAAATTGTTGTGATATGGATCAATGATTGGACAACTGTTCATGTGATTTGATTGTTTTTTTGCATGATTGGATTTTATGTCATTGTCTAGCTGTTTCGGTAAAACCTGAAAGTTGGTTGCCCCTAGTATGTCAACGTTTGCCCCTAGTATTAACATAACTTGCTGAAATGAATATGTACAATAATCAAGCTATGGTAAGACGTTATCCCTCTAGGAAAATGATGGCAACATGATGCTGGTATGGACCTAAGATGATGGAAAGATGCATGAAAATGTAAGGGATGTGATTTACCGTATGGACTAATGGATGGAGAGCTACAGATAAGCGTCTGTTTTCAGGTTACTGCTGTTTGTTTTAATTTTCTTGTCAATGGGTGCATGTTGCGGTTTTCCACCCTATGGTAATTTTTCCGTTTTTATTTACTCTAAAGGATGCCTATCGCGGGTTTTTTTCATAGAATTAGCCATTTTCAAGACATTTTCTGCTATTTTGCTGATTTCTTAGGACTTTTTTGATGTTTTGCTTGTTTTTAGGACTTTCTGCTATTTTGATGTTTCCACCGGACCTAGATGTTTTTGTATTTTCGCCGGACTTTCGATGTTTTATATTTCGCGGGTTTTCCCGATCATTTTTTACCGGGACTTTTGTGATGTTTTTAATACAATTTTTTTAAAGATTTTTCAGATGTTTTACATGTTACTTCGGTTTTCTAATGTTTTGTGCTTTTCGGGACTTTTTGATGTTTTTGATGGTACTTTGGACATAATACTTCTTGAGTGCATGCTTTTTAATGGGTTAGTCAAATGGGTCCCTTTTGGGAGATTGACAACTTGTATGCTCACAGACGTATATCTTTACTATGACCATATGGGTGCATTTAATTCGGTTCAAACTTTCCTTTCTTCTCTCTGTCTTGCTGATTGTGTGGGTTCTCTTTCATAACAAGATCACCAACCTGAAATGTATGTGGCTTGACTCTGTGATTATAGCTGCGAGACATCATTTGTTGATATGCTTTCAAATGATCAGCTGTTCGTTGTCTCTTTTCATCAAGGAGTTCTAGCTCTTGTAGTCGAGAAACTCTATATTCATCATCTGTTATGAGACCTTTTAGTGATACTCTAAGTGAGGGAATCTCAACTTCTAGAGGAAGTATAGCCTCTGCTCCAAAGACAAGAGCAAATGGTGTGGCTCCTGTCAGCGTTATGATGCTAGTTCTATAGGCCCATAATGCAGGATTGAGTTGAATGTGCCAATCTTTCCCTGCATCATTCACAATCTTCTTCAAAAATTTCAATATTGTTTTATTTGAGGCCTCTGCTTGGCCATTCCCTTATGGATAGTAAGGTGTTGAATATTTGTGTTGAATATGAAATCGCTCACAAAGTTCATCAACATCCTGATTCTTGAATGGTCGTCCATTATCTGTGATGATGGAGGTGGGAATGCCATACCGAAAAATGAGATAGTTGAGTATAAAAGATGAGATATGTTTGCCGGTGACTTTAGTGAGAGGTACTGCCTCAATCCACTTGGTAAAATACTCTGTTGCTGTGATGATGAACTTGTGTCCATTCGATGACGAAGGATGAATCTTGCCAACTAGATCTAACCACCATTGAAAGAATGGCTAGGTTGGTGTAAATGGTTGTAGTTCCTGTACTGGTGCATGAATGAGATTTCCATGTATCTGACATTTAGAGCATTTCTTCACAAAAGTGAATGATTCCCTCTCCATTGTAGGCCAGTAGTAACCCATTATAATCAATTTCTTGGATAAGGTTAGTTCACTTGAATGAGTACCACAAATGCCACCATGAACTTCTTGTAAAGCCTTGTTAGATTCGTCACGTTCAAGACATCGAAGTAAAGTACCATCAAGACCGCGGCGATAAAGGGTGTCAGCGATAAGAGTGTAGCGAGAAGATTGGCGGATAAAATTTTGCTTTTGGTTACAGGATAAATCAAGTGGTAAGATGTTATCTTTTAGGTAGGCATAAATCTTTCCATACCAAGGTGAATCAGATGCCACCAAATGGCAAATGATTTGGCTTTCAGGGGTGTCATAAGCAGGTGCAAATGATTGTTCCACCAAAAATTCATAGCGAGTTTGAGTTTCTGGGAGTTGTAGCAATAATGTGATCGTAGCCATGGTGTCAGTTGCTTTATTTGTATAAATGTTATGTCCATGAAGTACCTTTTGAAGTCATCAACCATTTTCTTGTATGGCAACAGTTTGTCATCTTTGGTCTGATAATCATCATTGATTTGATTAATGACTAACTGTGAATCACCATAAACCTATAGTTTAGTGATCCTCCATTCCAATGCGATCTTTAGTCCAGTGATTAAGGCTTCATATTCGACTATGTTGTTAGTGCATGGAAACATTAGCCTATATGACCAAGGAATGGTATTTCCTTGAGGGGTGACAAAGAGTATGCCTGCCCCTGATCCATGTTGAGTGAAAGAACCATCAAAATATAAATACCATGGTTGTTTTGATTCGGCAGTGAAGACATCAACATCTGGAAATTCAATGTGTATGGGATGCTCTGCATGTAGTGGTGCTTCAGCTAGTTGATCAACAATAACTTGTCCTTTGATTTCCTTGCGATCAAAATAATGGATTTCAAACTCACTTAAGATCATAACCTATTTTGCTAGCCTTCCTGTCAATGTAGCCTTGCTTAATAGATACTTGAGTGGATCAATCTTTGCAACAAGATTGATTGTATGAGTTAACATGTAGTGTTGAAAATTTTGTGAAGAAAAGACCACTGCTAGGCAAGCCTTCTCAATGAAAGTGTAGTTGAGTTCATGCCTTGTTAATGTTTGACTGATATAATAGATTGCACGTTCCTTTCCTGTAGAGTCTTCTTGTGCTAATAATGCCCCTAAAGATGTCTTTGTTGCCGCAATATATAAGATTAGAGGTTTGTCTGGATTTTGCGGTATTAGAACTGGTGGGTTCATCAAGTATTGCTTGATTTGTTGAAAGGCCATTTCACATTTGTCATCCCATCTAAAAGGAAAATTATTATGCAGTAGATGTGTGAAAGGTAAACTCTTATTGGCCAGTTGTGCAATGAATCTGCGGATAGACTAAAGTCGTCCCTGTAATGATCTCAACTGACTAATATTCTTTGGTGGAGGCATTTCCATAATTGCCTGTACTTTGGCATGTTCTAATTCAATTCCTTTTCCTGATACTATGTATCCTAAGAGTTTTCCAGATGTGACCCCAAAAACACATTTCTTGGGTTTGAGGCGAACTTTGAATTTCTCCAATGTTGCAAATATTTTGGACAATATTTCCAAATGTCCTTCTTTGGTGTATGACTTTGCCAATATGTCATCTACATAATCTTCCATGAATGTGTGCATCATGTCATGAAATATTGTAGTCATGGCTCTTTGGTAAGTAGCCCCAACATTCTTTAGACCGAAAGGTACACGCTCCAGTAGTAAGTTCCCCTGCATGGAGCGTGGAAAGCTTATTTTCTCCTCCTAGTCTTGGGCAAGTGCAATCTTTGATTTGGTTGTAAACTAAAACTATATCCATTAATGAACATGGTGCATGGCTGTACCGGCCGACCAACTATAGTGTCGAAGGTTTGAAGTGGGAAGCTTTCATCCTTAGGGATATGCTTTATTAAGATCTCTAAAACTGTGCACACTACACTTTTATCCGGGCTTGATACATGAACAATGTTGGAGAGATCCATTCTCAAAGATGATTGATCTTATGTAAGCCTACACTGCTGGATTTTTCTCTTAGCTTCTTCTTAAATCCACAAATGCAACATGGGATGAGTTTTGTTCAGGCTTAACCCCGAAGCTCTGATGGGGATAAGGATGCATGATAAGATCGACTGCGACTGCATGTCTCAGAGCAAGATGTATGTAAAGTTGACTTGATTTTCTCTTAGAAATCTCCTATGAACTTTGTACTTCTTTCTCTCCGCCATTGATGCTGCTTAATCAGAAACTCTTTGTTTTCCGCCAAGTTTCCAAGATTGACGCATGGTAGGCTCAATCAAGATAGGCGCATCAGCGGTAGTGCCTCTAGAGAGTGTCAGAATTCTATCTGGGTGCCTAAAAGGTTTCAACGTACCATCCTATAATGCCTTCTTTATTTTATCTTTGTTTGATCTAACACTCACGATTTTGGTTTCTACCATTAGATCTTTCTCTTTTGATTTTTATTTTTGTAGCTAGGAGACGTGACACTCTCCTGATTAAAGACTCTATGGTAAAAATTGTTAGTGGAACAATCATTCATGTCCTCTATGGAAAGGTAGTTCATGATAGATGCATCACTTGAAAACATAGGTATATCGATAGGTTTAGATGAATCCCATTCAATGAGATTGGGATGGATCAAAGGTGGCGGGGTCATCAGGTTGCATGAAATCGGCTATGGTTATGGTCATAACAGAGTTGTTCATAGGATCTGAAGTATGAGGCAGATCAATAATGGTATTGTTCTCGCGATAGTCTTGTTTGTTTAAATCACTCCAAGATTACCTTAGAATCATGTCACCTCTGTGGTTCAAATTCCTGTGGTTGGGTCCCCAACCTTCACCTCTGATTAGAGTTGGGGTATATACTCTGTGTGGTAATAAGCATCAACCTTTTTGTCCCTCTAGAACTCATCATTGTAGATGGTGTCCCACTCATATTCACCAGAGTATATGTCAGAGTTATTATCCATGAAATTGTGAATTGTTGTCAAACATGCCTCTTGTATCAAAGAGCCTTCTTGCAATGCGAGGACAGTATCATGTGACTACTTGGATGTTTTTTCTGTTGAGTTAGTATCATAGCCTATCCTATTTTATCTTTTTCAGCTAGTCTTGGAGGGTCAATAGGCTCAACTACTCCTTTTCTCTTTCCGATAGGACCATTACCATCATATCCCATATTTTGCATGATTGAATACCCCTTACCATATTTATCAGTTGGTAACTTGATATTGAGAAATGTTTCATCTTCATATTTATAGAGCCAACTTAGAATTTCTCTATCCTTAGGATCTTCCATGGGGAATTTTTCTTTGATAAAACATCCATTAAACTTTGTATTTGGCCCTGTTGGTGGTTGCGTTGATGTTGATGCTACATATATCTGTTGTTGTGTGATAGAAGGTTTCCCATGTGACTGAGGTGATGTAGGTAGATTAGCAAGACAAAGAGAGTACTCCCCTACTCCATTGTCCTTGAACTGTAGTTGCTTGTCAAATCTTTTGGTTAATTGACTGATTTTTGTATCAACTTTGGGAGAAGTACTAGCAGGACTTCTCAATTGTTAGGAACCAAAGTGTCTTGACTAACTTTGATGTTGGTACAAGTCTGAGTATTTGAATTATCAGCTGGTATTGTGATCTCCTGTCTGTCATAGGGAAACTTAAGACATTGATGATATGTGGACGGGACAACTTGCATTTCGTGGATCCAAGGATGACCCAACAAGATGTTGTATGCAAGATCACGGTCTAATACTTGACATAAAGTATTCTTGATAACAGGTCCCATTCTGATCGGTAGCATGATTAAACCCTTGGACGCTTTTTCCTCATCATCATAGGCTTTAATAGTAATCTTTCTTCTGGGATCAATGGAGTCCTCAGAAAATCCTAAATCCTTAACCAACTTCATCGTACATATGTTCAAACTAGCACCTCCATCTATTAGAACCCGTCTAACATGAAA
>VDFB02096273.1:0-18317 GCA_007258455.2 Sequoia sempervirens | reverse complement strand
AGCATAGATATGTTTGATAAAATTCTTTGGTAGACATGTATGGAAAATGTGGTAGCATGGAAAAGGCAGTGAGATATTTGAAAATAATCCTCAAAGAAATGTGGTCTCATGGTGATGTCCATCACCATGAGACCACATTTCTTTGAGGCATTTTTTCAAACAGCTCACTACCTTATTTCATAAAATAATTTGGTAGAAATATATGAAAAATAATTTGGTAGACACTTTCATATGGGTAAATTTAGGCTAGGCATGGTCCTCTATTGAACCCAAACACACCAAAATAGTTTGAGCTACATTACACCGGTGATATCCCTTAATAGTCCAAAGTGTAAAAAGGCAACAATCTTTGACGAGTAGTTACTTGAAAACCTTGCTTCTTAGAAACATTATGTATCAGACTACGAGATCACATTGGTCCCCTCTACAATAACCTCTCTTGGATTTTGATATCTCTGAGGTATTTTCCTATGGTGTCCACTTTTTAGTTGATGGAAAAAGTATTAAATGCAAGCATAGTAAACTTGCAAAGTGGTGTAACTTCCGTTCTGCAACTCGTACAACCAAACCGCTAGTTTCAACATGTTTGGATGGGTACGCTTTGGCTAGGAATTGTCCTCTTTTTCACCCAAACACATCGAAATAGTCTGAGCTACATTGTGCCGATGATATCCCTTAACAGTCCAAAGTGCAAAAATTTAGAAATCTTTGGTGAGTAGTATCTCGAAGACTGTGTCTCTTAGAAATATTCTATTTGAGGCTATGGGATCATGTTGGGCCCCTATATAATAACCTCTCCTAATTTTTTATATCTCTAAGGCATTTTCTTGTGGTGTCCACTTTTCAACTTATGGAAAAATTATCAAATGCAAGTAGTATAATGTTTCAAAGGGGCATAAATTCCATTCTACAACTCATATGACCAAACCAATAGTTCCAAAAAATCCAAATGGGTATGTTTAGGCTACAAATGGTCCTCTTTTCACACCCAAACATGTTGAAATAGTCTGAGCTACATTGCACCATCAATATCCCTTAAGAGTCCAAAGTGCAAAAAGGCAGCAATATTTGACGAGAAGTTACTCATACACTATGTCACTTAGAATTTTTTTTTTCTAAGGCTACAAGATCATGTTGGGACCGTTTATAATAACGTCTCTCAATTTTTGATATATCTGATGCATTTTATCATGGTGTCCACTTTTCAGTTGATGAAAAAAGTGTCAAATGCGAGCAGTGTAAAGTGTCAAAGGGGTGTAACTTTCGTTTTGCAACTCATACAACCAAACCAACAGTTCCAACACATCCATATGGGTACGTTTAGGCTAGTGATGGTCCTTTTTTGCACCCAAACATGCTTAAATAGTTTGAGCTACATTGCACCAATGATATCCCTTAATAGTCCAAAGTGCAAAAGGGTAGAAATCTTTGACGAGAAGTTACTCAGACACTATTTCACTTACAAACATTCCATCTATGGATACAACATCATGTTGGGACCCTCTACAATAACTTGTCTTGGTTTTCATATCTCTGATGTGTTTTCCTATGGTATCCACTTTTCAGTTGATGGAAAAAGTGTCAAACACAAGTAGTGTAAAGTTGCAAAGGGGTGTAAATTTCAGTTTGAAACTCGTACGACCGAAATGATAGTTCCAAAACATCTGATTGGGTATGTTTAGGCTAGGAATTTTCCTCTTTCACACCCAAACACACTGAAATAGTTTGAGATACATTGCACCTGTGATATCCCTTAACAGTGCAAAGTGTAAAAGGGAAGAAATCTTTGATGAACAATTACTGCAACCCAGGCCACTTCTAGAAACAGCTATTTCTGGGCACAAGTGGATCATGTTGGGCTCCCTCTATAATAACCCTCATTTTTATAAAATTCCTTGAGAATTTTTCTCGAGGGTGTCCACCTTTTAGTTATGTGATGATGCAAAAGTGTGTCAAATGCAAGTATGTAAGTTGCAAAGGGTAACCAAACTCATGCTTCCACTAAAGCAATAGTTACAACACATTTGATGGTACCATTTAGGTATGTGGTTCTCTTTCACAATCCAAACATCTTTGGGAAATAGCCCGTTTCGCTACATTGTGAATCGAATGAGTATAATCTTATCACTAAAAGTGCAAAAGGCTATATTTAACGGTAGCAAGCATAGCTTCCCAAACATCAGTAAGTCTTTAGAAAAAATTTGGCAGCCTTGCTGGGTTATAGGATCACATTGGGCCCCTCTACAAAAACCTTTCTCATTTTTTGATATCTTTGAGGCGTTCTCTCGTGGTGTCCACTTTTTAGTTGATGGAAAAAGTGTCAAATGCAAGCAGTGTAAAGTTGCAAAGGGGTGTAACTTTTATTCTGCAACTCATATGACCAAATATAAAGTTCTAACATGTCTAGATGGGTATGTTTAGGCTATTAATGGTCCTCTTTCAAACCCAAACATTTCAAAATAGTCTAAGCTACATTGCACCGACAATATCCCTTAACAATCTAAAGTGCAAAAAGGCAGTAATCTTTGACGAGCAATTACTCAAACATTGTGTCATTTAGAAACATTTCATCTAAGGCTAAAGGATCACATTGGGCCCCTCTACAATATCCTCTCTTATTTTTTGATATCTTTTAGGCATTTTCCTATCATTTCCACTTTTTAGTTGACGAAAAAAGGGTCAAATGCAAGTAGTGTAAAGTTGAAAACGGGTGTAACTTTCATTCTGCAACTTGTGTGACCAAACCAATAGTTCCAAAATGTCTGAATGGGTGCATTTAGGCTAGGAATGGTCCTATTTCAAACCAAAACATGGCAGAGTGGTCCGATCTACATTTCACCGGAAGCATGGAGCATGCACGTGAACACATGAAGTATACACAGGAAGCATGATGCATACACATGAATACACATAGGACACAGAG
The DNA here is from genome assembly GCA_007258455.2 of Sequoia sempervirens. NCBI lineage: Eukaryota > Viridiplantae > Streptophyta > Pinopsida > Cupressales > Cupressaceae > Sequoia > Sequoia sempervirens. Next base: position 15,394 of record VDFB02096273.1, on the reverse strand, counting down.
TATACACAGTAAGCATGAAGCCTACACATGAATACATGCAATGCATGAAGTATACATAGAAATTATGAAGCATACATGTGAACACATGAAGTATACATATGAAGCATGAAGCATACACATCAATACATGTAATATGTGAAGTATACACAAGAAGCATAAAGCATACATATGAATACATGAAGTATACACATGAATCATGAAGAATAAACATGGAAAAATGAATTATACATTATAATAATGAGGCGTACAAGTGAATACATGTAATAAGTGAAGTATACAAAAGAAGCATGAAGCATACATGTGAATACATGATGTGTACGCATGAATCATGAAGCATACACTTGAACACATGAATTATACATCAGAAGCATGAATTATACATGTTAATAAGTAAAGCATACATGTGAATAAGTGAAGAAAAATTACTCGAATACATGTAAGCCATGAATTATACACATGAATATAGAGTATACGCATGAAAACAGGTAAGTTACAAAGTATACATTGGAATACACGTAAGTCACAAAGTATACACATAAGTTGTAAAGTATACTGTTGAATACATGCAACTCATATCTATTGAAGTGTGGATTTATAATGAAAATATGGAAACCATCAATAAAAAATATTTGTATTAACCAAATAGCCATGTAGGCATACATCAATATATGTTGATATAAGTATAAATATATACAAAATAACCATAAATTCTTACAAGAATGCCATATAGGCATACAATTTCAAGTATATACAATACAAAATATGTCCAAAAATGTCATATAGGAATACAACAAAGGACCCCAATCAAAATTCATTTCCCTCCAAGTGAAGGAAATAGACAAGTGGCCTTTGTTGGTCGAGCGGATGGTGATGCGTATGAAACTTGTTTACTTTGAATTTGAGGGTTGCTCCTATTTAGTTTCAGATTGAGCTTCACCTATTACAATAACAAATAAAGACATCAATATGTAGAAATTGCATTATAAAAAATGATATATTTAACAAAATAATCACTTGCTACCGCCAAACGATCTATCTCCTCAAGAGGAAGATCCACATGCTTAGGTTTTGGTGTGCCAAAGTCCTATAGAAACCATCCAAATAGAAATTAAACTACAAATCAATAATCATTTGATTTTTCAATAATAAACAGCTATAACAACGAATGTAATTTGAAATTTACTAATAGTCCTCATACCCTCATGAGAGCTATCAAGCTATCTATTGTGGAAGATACACAACACTCCATTTCCCTATCAACATTGGGAGGTGTTTTTGCTTGCAACATCTTAAAATAAAACAAAAAATTATTCAATAACGAAAACTAGAATAGTGATGCAGGTCATGGCTTATAATGTATGAGATAATCAATAAAATATTGAGCACTTATTGAACTATATATTTCTTACTATTATTCTTACTATTTGACCTATCCATAGCTTGTTCAAAAGCACCTATTTCAGGATTTTATACATAGTAGAAAGGAAATGAACTATTTGATAAAATGCTTTGGTAGGCATGTATGAAAAATATGGTAGCATAGAGAAGGCAGTGAACCATTTGAAAAAATGCCTCCAAGAAATGTAGTCTTGTGGTGACGGAATGCCATGAAATTTTTTTTTATCAAGGAATTCCATCACCATGAGACCATATTTCTTTGAAGCATTTTTCCAAACAGTTCATTTCCTTGTCTATGCTATTATGTTGGGATGGGGTGGATGACTTCGCTTGGTAATAGTGGGGTGATGTGGATTTTAAGGATGTGCAATGTGAAGTAATGCTTTGAGTTCTAAAGATGTGAAATTCTTGATGTAATCGTGCTATCCTTTCAAAGATCTTGAAGTCACTATTCTTTATTCCTTCTTATGTTTGCACAACTAAAACCAAAGAATATTGTCCCTATAATCATGATTGTCAAAGTTTTCAAACTTGAAACTTTGCCATACTATAGTCATAATGACTTTGCATTTGCTCTTAACAATTTTTTGTCAAAGATTTCCCTTTAGAGTTGACTGTTGTTTTGTATTTGATTTGACTATATCCCTCCTTTGTATTCGAAAGCACTTGTTTTAGGATTTTAGTCATAGTAGGGAGGAAGTGAACTGTTTGATAAGATGCTTTGGCAAACATGTATGGAAAATATGGTAACATAGAAAAGGTAGCGAGCTATTTGAAAAAATGCCTCAAAGAAATGTGGTCTCATGGTGATGTCCATCACGGTGAGACCACATTTCTTTGAGGCATTTTTTCAAACAACTCACTACATTGTATCATAAAATTATTTCGTAGACATGTATGAAAAGTTCTTTGGTGCACATTTATGAAAAATTCTTTTGTAGACATGTATGAAAAATGCGGTAGCATAGACAGGTTTGATAAAATGCTTTGGTAGAAATGTATGGAAAAGGTTGTAGCATAGAAAAGGAAATGAGTTGTTTGAAAAAATTCTTCCTTTTCTATGCTACCACATTTTCCATACATGTCTACCAAATAATTTTATCAAACATGTTTATGCTACCACATTTCCCACATTTTTTCTATGTTTATGGAAAAATGCGGTGAGCTATTTGAATAAATGCATCAAAGAAATGTGGTCTCATGGCGATTTCCATCACCATGAGACCACATTTCTTTCAAGAATTTTTTCAAACATGTCACTGCCTTGTTCCATAAAATGCTTTTGTAGACATCTATGAAAAATGTGGTAGCATAGACATGTACAAAAAATGTTGTAGAATAGAAAAGGTAGTGAGTTATTTGCAAAAATGCCTCAAAGAAATGTAGTCTCATGGTGATGTCCATTACCATGAGACCACATTTATTTGAGGCATTTTTCAAATAGCTCACTGCCTTATTTAAAAAAATTATTTGGTAGACATCTATGAAAAATGTGGTAGCATAAACATGTTTGATAAAATTCTTTGGTAGACATGTATGTAAAATGTGGTAGCATAGAAAAGGAAAAGAGTTCTTTGAAAAATGCCTCAAAGAAATGTGATCTCATGGTGATGTCCATCACCATGAGATCACATTTCTTTGAGGCATTTTTTCAAACAACTCACTACCTTGTTTCATAAAATTCTTTGGTAGAAATGTATGAAAAATGCTTTGGTAGACATTTTTTATAAAATGCTTTGGTAGACGTACAGAAAATGTGGTAGCATAGAAAAGGTAGTGATTTTTTTGAGAAAATGCCTCACAAAAATGTGGTCTCATGGTGATGTCCATCACCATGAGACCACATTTCTTTGAGGCATTTTTTTAAATAGCTCACTTCCTTTTTTCATAAAATGCATTGGTAGACATGTATGAAAAATGCTTTGGTACACATGTATAAAAAAATGCAGCATAGACATATTCTGATAAAAATTCTATTTAGTAGAAAGTTCGCAAGGAAAATGGTAGCATAGAAAAGGTAGGAGTTGTTTGGTAATTTAAGAAATGGGGTTCCCCATGGTGATGTCCATCACTTATAATTGCTGTTTCTTTGAGGCATTTTTCAAATAGCTCACCGCCTTGTTTTTCCATAAAATAATTCCAGACATGTGTATGAAAATGCTTGGTAGACATGTATGAAAAATTCTGTGCATAGACATGATTGGATAAAAAATCTTTGGTAGATGCAAGGAAATGGGTATGGAGCTATTTGAAAATGCTCAATAAACGTGGTCCTGCCATTTTTCCTACCGTACCATGAGACCATGATTTCTTTGAGGCATTTTTTCAAACATCTCACTTCCTTGTTCCATAAAATGCTTTGGTAGACATGTATGAAAAATGTGGTAGCATAAACATGTTTGATAAAATGCTTTGATAGACATGTATGGAAACTGTGGTAGCATAGAAAAGGAAATGAGCTATTTTGAAAAAATTCCTCAAAGAAATGTTTTCTCATGGTGATGTCCATCACCGTGAGACCAAATTTCTTTGAGGCATTTTTTTCAAAAAACTCACTTCCTTGTTTCATAAAATGCTTTGGTAGACATGTATGAAAAATGCTTTCATAGATGTGTATGAAAGTGTTGTATCATAACATGTTTGATAAAATAATTTGGTAGAAATGTATGGAAAATGTGGTAGCATAGAAAAGGTAGTGAGCTATCTGAAAAAAATCCTTAAAGAAATGTGGTAGATCATGGTGATGTCCATCACCATAAGACCACATTTCTTTGAGGCATTTTTTCAAATAGCTCATTGCCTTATTTCATAAAATTCTTTAGTAGAAATGAATGAAAAATATTTTGGTAGACACTTTCAGATGGGTATGTTTAGGCTAGGCATGGTCCTCTTTTGCACCCAAACACGTCAAAATAATCTGAGCTACATTGCACCAGTGATATCCCTTAATATTCCAAAGTACAAAAAGGAAGAAATATTTGATGAGTAGTTACTCAAAACCGTATTTCTTAGAAACATTATGTCTTAGGCTATGGGATCACGTTGCACCCCTCTACAATAACATCTCTTCTTTTTTTATCTCTCTAAGGCATTTTCCTATGGTGTCGACTTTTCAGTTTATGGAAAAAGTGTTAAATGCAAGCATTGTAAACTTGCAAAGGGTTGTAACTTTCATTCTACAACTCTTATGACCAAACTGCTAGTTTCAATAGGTTCAGATGGGTACATTTAGGTTATACATGGTCCTCTTTCACACCCAAACATGTTTAAATAGTCTGAGCTACATCACACCAATGATATCCCTTAATAGTCCAAAGTGCAAAAATGCAACAATCTTTGATGAGCAATTTTCTTGAACACCATGTCACTTAGAAACATTCCATCTGAGGCAATGGGATCATGTTGGGCCCCTCTATAATAACCTCTCTTAATTTTTTGATAGCTCTAAGGTATTTTCTTGTGGTGTCCACTTTTTAGGTGGTGGAAAAAGTGTCAAATGCAAGCAGTGTAAAGTTTCAAAGGGGCGTAACTTTCATTCTGGAACTTGTACGACCAAACCAACATTTCCAACACATCCAAATGAGTACCTTTAGGCTACGAATGGTCCTATTTTCACACCCAAACATGCTGAAATAGTCTGAGCTACATTGCACTATCAATATCCCTTAGGAGTCCAAAGTGCAAAAGGGCGACAGTCTTTGACGAGAATTTACTCGAACACTATGTCACATAGAAATTTTTTTTCTAAGGCTAGATGATCATGTTGGGTCCATCTATAATAACCTCTCTCGATTTTTTATACCTCTTATGTATCTTCTCGTGGTGTCCACTTTTCAATTGATGAAAAAAGTGTCAAATGCAAGCAGTGTAAAGTGTCAAAGGGGTGTAACTTTCGTTCTGCAATTCGTATAACCAAACCAACAGTTCCAACACATCCTAATGGGTACATTTAGGCTAGGCATTGTCATTTTTTTCACCCAAACACACTGAAATAGTCTGAGCTACATTGCACCAACGATATCCCTTAATAGTCCAAAGTGCAAAAGGGAAGAAAACTTTGACAAGAAGTTACTTAGACACTGTGCCGCTTAAAAAAAAAATTCTAAGTATACCGCATCATGTTGGTCCCCTCTACAATAAACTCTCTTGGTTTTTAATATCTCTGAGGTGTTTTCCCGTGGTGTCCACTTTTCAGTTGATGGAAAAAGTGTCAAACGCAAGCAATGTAAAGTTGCAAAGGGGTGTAACTTTTATTCTCCAACTTGTATGACCAAATTGATAGTTCCAAAATGTCTGAACATGGGTATGTATAAGCTAGGAATGGTCCTCTTTCACACCCAAACACTTTGAAATAGTTTGAGCTACATTGCACTTGCGATATCTCTTAATAGTCCAAAGTGTAAAAGGGAAGAAATATTTGACGAGTAGTTACTTAGACACCATGTCACTTAGAAAAAATATATCTAAGGCTACTGAATCATGTTGGGCCCCTCTATAATAACCTCTCTCAGTTTTTGATATCTTTAAGGCATTTTCCCATGGTGTCCACTTTTTAGTTGATGGAAAAGGTGTCAAATGCAAGTAGTGTAAAGCTGCAAAGAGGTGTAACTTTTGTTCTGCAACTCATATGACTAAAGTGATAGTTCCAAATGTTTGGATGGGTATGTTTAGGCTATCTATGGTCCTCTTTCACATCCAAACACAATGAGATAACCCAAGCTACATTACACCAACGATATCGCTTAACAATTCAAAGTGCAAAAAGGAAATAATATTTGATGACCAATTACTTGAACACTATGTCTCTTAGAAACATTTTTTCTAAGGCTAAAAAATCATGTTGGGCCCCTCTACGAAAACCTCTCTCAGTTTTTGATTTTTGTGAGGTGTTCTCTTGTGGTGTCCACTTTTTAGTTGATAGAAAATGTGTCAAATGCAAGCAGTGTAAAGTTGCAAAGGGGTGTAACTTTCATTCTGCAAGTCATACGACCAAACTGACAGTTCGAACATGTCCAGATGGGTATGCTTAGGCTATGCATGGTCCTCTTTTGCACCCAAACATACCAAAATAGTCTGATCTACATTGCACCAATGATATCCCTTAATAATCTAAAGTGTAATAAGGTAGCAATGTTTGACGAGCAGTTACTCAGACACCGTGTCATTTAGAAACATTTCATCTAAGATTGTGAGATCACATTGGGCCTCTCTACAATAGCCTCTCTCATTTTTTGATATCTCTTTGGCATTTTGTGAGATCTAAGTTGAAAAGGGGTATAACTTTCGTTCTACAACTTGTGTGACTAAACCAATAGTTCCAACATGTCTGATGTGTGTGTTTAGCCTAGGCATGGTCCTATTTCACACCCAAAAATTTTAGACATGACACCAGAATTATGAACCATATACATGAACACATGAAGTATACATATGAAGAATAAAGCATACACATCAATACATGTAATATGTGAAGTATACACAAGAAGAATGAAGTATACACGTGAATACATGAAGTATACACATGAATCATGAAGAATACGCGTGAACAAATGAATTATACATTATAAGCATGAAGCGTACATGTGAGTACATGTAATAAGTGAAGTATACAAAAGAAGCATGAATCATACATATGAATACATGATGTATACACATGAATCATGAAGCATACACATGAACACATGAATTATGCATTAGAAGCATGGAGCATACATGTGAATAAGTGAAGCATAATTACTCAAATACACGTAAGCCATGAATTATACAAATGAATACAAAGTATACACATGAACACAAAGTATATGCATGAAAACACATAAGTCACAAAGTATACATTGGAATACACGTAAAACAAAAAGTATACACGTAAGTTGTAAAGTATATAGTTGAATACACGTAACTCATATCTATTGAAGCATAGATTTATAATGCAAATATGGACACCATCAATAAAAAAGATTTGTATTAACCAAATAGCCATGTAGGCATACATCAATATATGTTGATATAAGTATAAAATATATATACAAAATAGCCATATAGGCATACAATTTCAAGTATATGCAATACAAAATATGTCCAAAAATGTCATATAGGCATACAAAAAATGACCCAATCAAAACTCATTTCCCTCCAGGTGAAGGAAACAAATAGGTGGCCTGTGTTGGTCGGTGGATGGAAATGCGTATGACACTCATTTACTTTGAATTTGATGGCTTCTCCTATTTAGTTCCAGATCAAGCTTCACATGTTACAATAACAAATAAAGGCATTAATATATATAAATTACATTATAAAAAATGATATATTTGACAAAATATTCACTTACCACCACTAAATGATCTCTCCTCAAGCAGAAGATTTGCATGCTCAGACTTTGGTGTGCCAAAGTCCTATAGAAACCATCCAAATAGAAATTAAACTACGAATCAATAATCATTTGAATTTTCAATAATAAAATGCTATAACAATGAATGTAATTTGAAATTTACTAATCTTCCTCATACCCCCATGAGAGCTATTGAGTTGTCTATTGCATAAGATACACAACACTCCATTTCCCTATCAACATCTGAAAATAAAACAAAAAATTATTCAATCACAAAAACTAGAATAGTGATGCAGGTCATGGCGTATAATGGATGAGATAATCAACAAAAAATTGAGCACTTATTGAACTATATATTTCTTACTATTATTCTTACTATTTTCCCTATCCATAGCTTGTTCGAAAGCACCTATTTTAGGATTTTATCCATAGTAGAAAGGCAATGAACTATTTGATAAAATGCTTGGGTAGACATGTATGAAAAATGTGGTAGCATAGAGAAGGAAGTGAACTATTTAAAAAAATGTCTCAAAGAAATGTGGTCTCATGGTGATGGAAAGCCATGACAAATTTTTTTATCATGGAATTTCATCACCACGAGACCACATTTCTTCGAGGCATGTTTTTAAACAGTTCATTGCCTTGTCTATGCTATTATGTTGGGATGGGGTGGATGACTTTTCTTGGTAATAGTGGGGTGATGTGGATTTTAAGGATGTGGGAGAGGTGGAAGCTTTCATGGATTGGTAAATTGAGGATGAGGATGAGGACCTTGAAAAGGATTTGGAGGGGAATTTTGGTTGAATTCTTGGTTTTTGTTGTCAAAGGATGGGTAAGGATAAGAAAGAGGAGATTGATTAGGATTGGATGAAGGTAGGGAGGATGGAAGCTTAGCACCAATGCCAGGGAGACATATAAGCATGGAATCCTTATAATTATGAAAGTAGTAGGTGAGGGTAAAATTAGTGATGGTGGATGGGGATGATGATGATTAGGAATTCCTTAAAGCATTGATGCACATGTATGAATCCTAGTGTGGGCCACTTTCTCAGTGAATAATGAAACACATGAATTCTATTGTACATAATTGTAATAGAGGTATTGGTGTGGATATCATGGTTGAAGCTTCATTTGAGATATGCTTTCAAATATCATGCTTCATATAGGGCATCCAACTCAATATACATAAAAATGAACCCTTACACCCCAATGTTAAAAAAAAATGGATACAAGGACAATCATCATGACCATAAGGGGAACTCATGAGTAAGATGCAAACAAAGGTTGCAGTCACCATGATAGCATAAGTATGACAATGAGAAGCTATATTTGTAGACTTCAAGTGAAATCATTATTCTTGCTCACAAGAATAGTCCAAATCATGCATCATCATGCAAGATAAATAATAGTGGTTGTTGGCATAGTACTCAAGATGGAAAGTCATATTTTACTTGTCTAGAAATATGGAATAGTGGATGTAAGTTTCCTCCTATATTTTAAGGGATATGATGTCAACAATTGTGAAGATATAGATGAGTGCATAGGGTGAATATGGGCATAGGGTGAATTAGGAGGGGATAATGGGATGATAATAGGAGGGGGAAATGGGACAAGAACAAGAGGGTATAATGGAACATAGGATGAATTAGGATGTTTCTAGGGTTTGACTATAGCATATGAAGTTGGTTGTTGATGTGTGCAACAATAATGAAGAAGAGAGTTGGTCAATAACAAGTGGAAGGGAATATTTCTTGTAATGGTATGTGTATAGGATAAAATTTGGATGGATGTGGTATAGCATAGAAGGGATAAAGAGACAAGACCAAGAGGGGATAATGGAACATATGGTGAAATAATAGAAGGTACAATGGGATGGGATTAAAAGGGAACAATGGAACATATAATGGACTAGTAGAGATTACTGGGATGGTCCAAGAGGGGATTGTAGAACATAGGGTGAACTATTAGATGTTAATGGGTTGGGAATAGGAGGCAATAAAGGAACATAGGGTGAATTAGGGGAAGATAATGGGGCAAGACCAAGAGGGGATAATGGAATATAAGGTGAAATAAGAGAGGGTAATGGGATGGGAATAGAAGGGGATAATGGAACATAGGATGGACTAGTAGATATTAATGGGATGGGATAGGATGGGATAAAAAAATCTAGTGTGAGCTATTAGAGGTTAATGGGATGGATGGAGGGGCCAAATGGAATGGAATGGGACAGGAAGCCAATGAAAAGGAACATGGAGAAGATGAATGGAATAATAGAAGGAAAAGGAGGATGGAAGGAATGGATGATGGAAAGGAATGGAAAGGAATGGAATGGAATGGATGGGTGGAATGGATGGAAGGAAATATGGAAGATGGGGGGAATGGAAATGGAATGGATGGAACATATGTGAACACCACGTTAAATGGATTTAATAGGAGTGAACATTTCCATTGGGTGGAACATAAGGTTAATTAGGTGGTGTCTAAGGTTTGAATATAGGACATGAAGTGGGAACTTGAGGTGTGTAGTAATAATGTATAAGATATTTGGTTAATAATTAGAAGAAGGAAATGTTTCTTGTAAGGATATGTGTATAAGATGAAATATGGAGGAAGGTGTTATAATTATAAGGTGTTAAAGATTGGGATATGTGATATAAAATGGTTAAAATATGTGTGATGATAGGAATGGAAGAATGAGATGGACATTGAATGGTAAATATATTTAGGATCTCACAAGACCAACCAAGCATGGCATCCTCTAATAGATATGGAAAATAAGACATCATGGTAGATTCCTTATAACATAGTTCACTCACATTGCATGCCATATACTCTTCATGTTTGGTTAAAATATGTGGTGAGGAGGATGACACAAATGATAGGTTATGGGATGGTGGAAGGTAAGAGTTAACTTGTTTGAAGGGATGAGGTAGCCTAAAAATAAGCATGAAAGAAACTATGTGAGAGACAATTTCCCACTATGATCTACCATCATAAAAATTAGCATGTATCCATAACATCTTGTACAAGGCAAGTGGGTAGAGCTAGTGGTCATATAGAAACCAAGGGATATGACAAGGGATTATTGAAATCATGGGAACATAGTACTATTGAATACTAGGAAAGGTGATAACAATAGCCATTTGAGAATAAAGCATGTTCTTTGACTTATTTATCGACTAGTTATAAGTAGTATATAATCAATTATAACCTAAACTATTAATATTAAATTGTGAGGCTATAATATGAAAATTTACACCAAAGAGAATATGCATTACACATAGAGAAAATAATTTTAAGGTTCTATGGGCATGCTACCAAAAGAATATCTCCCAACCCCAAACTATACTTCTTATGAGAGAAATTTCATAATCATTCAAAATTTATCAAACTATATAACATAAAATTGAGATAAAAAATAAGAAATAATTTCAACTCCAAGATTTCAATTTCTTAATTGCACAAATTAGTCTCATTCATTCTCCACTTCACATTCTTCCAATGTTTGTGTTTCTCATCAATTTTTAGATTTGCACACGCAAAATTATCAAAACTAGCTAACATTGTTTTACAACACCATTAATGAATAAAGGTTACCTGAGTGAAAGTTGTTTGATGACATGAATAGCAAGGTATGGATCTTGAAGGTCCACCAACAAAATATTTGACATCCAAAGCATGCTATGATACAATCATTCAAATAACATTCAATTATTCACATGCAATAATTATTTCTTTAATACTAGTTGCATACGTGTGGACTCGACGTCGAAAAGAAATAAGGGTCTATAGGAATGACCTACATATATTATGAACACTCCAACCTTGAACTTTCATCATATTGATTCTACTAACTTAGTTATTATTACATTTCAAAAAAGAATTTAATAAAAAAAAATAAATGAACTTGCTGAATTTTACTTGAGTATCAATGTTGAATGTTTCATTTAGCAATGCATCTATCATAACCATCTGCTCTATAGTTGATGTAGGCTGGGTAGTTGCATGCTGAGTACTTTGATAATCATATGTGCAAACATCACCATAAGAGTGACAATGATGGGGTGCAACTCTGAGCCTAGAAGTCTCATCCACATTAGGCTCTACTAAATGCCTCACACACTATACAATGCTTTGAGTGAAAGAGATAATTGACTCCAACATGTCCACCTCAACATTATCCTTCACAATGGAAGGAACGGTGACATGCTCCACCATGAGTTTTTCCAAGGGTCTCAATGCCAACTATATATTACATAGTGCACCTAGTCTATCATGTGTGGAGCCCCCACCTCTACCCTAAAAGTCTAAAATGTCAAAATAATTTGGCACCTTATTGGGGGAAAACTCATAATAGAGCTTCCTCAAAAAATACTATGGTACCTCATGATTATTGCATGGAGGTTGGTCAAAAACCATCCACCACCACTCCTAAAACTTTTTTTTTTTATTAATTCATGGTGGTATCAACTGATGGGGAACCTCTTTCATGCATGTGATAAATGTGTGTTGGCTCTCAGGTCTTTATATATGGCACACAAGTTGGCTTTGCTAAATTTTTCTTTTTTCACATATGCATGTGAAATACCACTAGCATAAAATTGTTTTAATCCATCCCTCTTATTCCACCAAAAATTGATTTTCTCACTCATTTCTCCTACATGTGATACAATTGACTTCAACAATTCGACAATCCCTCTCCTATAAGGGTGGGTTTCAACATGCTCAGTTAATCTTCCAATCAATTGTTCAATCTCTCTTTTTTTGTTTTCTATTTTATTTAAGATATTTTCTTGGGTTCCTTGTGGATGCCTACGAACTAACAGAGGGTTTTGAGGTTGTTCTTGTTCTGGAGACTCTTTGTGAGGGGGTGATTGTGAATTATCAATGTTTAGAGGTGGAGATTGATTCCCTAGAAATTAAAATAAAGTTTAAAAAAAAAACCTATTTCAATCTACATTCTAATTCAAATTTGAAATAAAAACAATAGAAATACATATCTCCTCTATCTTTTTGACCTCTTTGACATCCTGGTGGAATCCTTGCAAATAATTTCAAACAAAATTCAATCTCCTTTTGGTGAGCATGACTTGAGAGAGTAGAAATTGGGAGAACAATTCATGGGATGCAAAAAAAGTGTTGAAAATTGGCTAATTTTTTTTTTTTAAAGAGCTTTTGCATTTGGTGCCTGCCAAATGGCTAACTAGTTTGGCATGCACAGTATTGATTATTTTGGGTTTTTTTACAAAAGTGGAACACTTTGTGTTATAGATTGGTGCATTAACCCAATTATGAGAAAATATGCCTTATTTCATTTTTGTTTAGTCTCTTTTCGTGGCACCATGCTCAAGCTATCAACTTTCAAACAACCTGGAAATGTTCTTTGATGTTTAGGGAATATTCTTGGGAGATGTGCCAACTTGTATCTTGTTGATTGGAGAGTTTCAAACCTATTTACAGTGAATTTTGAGTGTTGTAGACCTATTGGACTTATTTTTTGAGTTAGAATAGACCTCTACTTGCTTCTATATTCAGGTATTCAATTTTTGTTTCATTGGGTTATCTCATTTTCAGTGGGTTGATTGAATTCAAAGAGTTGTTATTCTATTTATAACACATAGAAACTAGATTGTAATTATTGATATCATTATTTTGAGAAACTTATTGTAACACTTATTTGGTAATACCATTCAGTTATTTTCTCCTCTTTAGTTTAGCTACCTACCCCACTAAATAAGTGTTTCTTTGCTAACCCCACTAAATAAGTGGCATCGTTATTTCCTGTTGAATAAGTGGATGATTTCTTTATAGTTTTATGTAATTCCCACTAAATAAGTGGATGAAATATTTCTTGATTTCCTACTAAATAAGAAAATGTTTCCTTTCATGTTTTCTATGATTCACACTCACCCCATTAAACAAGTGGTTTACTTTAGTTGCATTGCATTGTAAGCCTTGCCAATGTATGCTCTCACCTTGCCCACATCGAGATTTAGGTGATCAAAAAGTGAAAGGTGATTGGTTTCAGTTGATTATAGCTTATCACTCACCCCACTGAACAAGTGGTTTCTTTCTAATTATTGTAATGTACACCATTCCACTATATTCTCTCATCTTTCCACATCATGATCTAGGCAATCAGAAAGTGGAACATGATTGGTTTCAGTTGATTATAGCTTATCACTCACCCTATTGAGAAAGTGGTTGCTTTCCAATGATTACAATGTATGCCTTTCCACTGTATGCTCTCACTGTTCCCACATCAAGATCTAGGTGATCAGAAGGTGGAAGGTAGCTTATTTCAGCTACTTGTCATTGTTATTTTGCTAATGCTAACAAGAGCAAAATTTGAAAATATTGGGGTGCATATTACATTTTATTGGTGTATGATGTAGGAGTATCCTAGATGTAGAGGAATCCTCATCACCAAAAAAATATTTAGTTTTTCTGTTTCAGTTTGTTCATTTATTTTTATTTTCATGTTGGTGCAATTTGGGTCCGCAAGCAACTTGGAAATAGGAAAATAGTGGATAAATTGAATTTTAATTCTCGTTATATTCATTTATAAATTGATTCAATTCCTTTCTAGGGGGAGAATGAAAAAAAATAATTCAATTATAATTTATGTATTTATTTTATTTACCTAGCATATTGGTGTTGGAATTGAACAGTAATAATAAATTCAAAATATCATTTTAATTATTCCCCATTTATCTTATAATATATTATTTTTCTCATTGAAAAGATGAATGGATTTGGCCATGGAAAAGAAGAAGAAACTACACAATATAGGGAGAGAGACCATGTAGCCCAAGAAGATGATTTTTGTTGCCTAGTAAACAAAAAATATATAGAGCTGATTTGGAGAGGCTACACGGTTACGAGAAGAAGATAAAATAAATCCAAATGAGCTTAGAATGAAGCATGCAGGAAATCCCATACTTTGGAGTTTAAAAATCTAAATAGCAATTGAAAGGATTAGTGGCTAGAAGAAAATGTGAGTAGGGAAAAGTGTGAGGGCACTGGTATGAAGCAACAGGGAGGAATGAAGGAAATTCTAAATAAAATTGATACTCACAAATTATATAAAATTTATTGTGTAGATTGAGAATTGAATTAAAAAATTAGAGTTGCAATTAAATTTTGGTTTTTTTTAAAGTTTGAATGTAAATTTCATTGTTTCCTAGAATATTTGGCAAATTGGGAGTAATTTTTGTGAATTTTTGAGTTAGAAAATAAATTGAAAAATAAAATTTTCAATCTCATTTGGAGTTGGCTATTATTTTTCACAATCTAATAAGAATCAAAAAATTGTTTTACACCAATTAGTATTAAAACATAGAAAAATAGGGGGTTCATAGGGTTTCCAAAAATGGAAAAGTGGATACAAAGAGGGAAAAGGGGTCCTACTTCTCTAATTTCATTAGAAAATGAGATCCCAACAAAGAATTGACTAACTACCCATAGGAGAATAAATTATATGAAGGAATCTTTAGATTTCCTTTCTATGTTAGGACAGGGGTCTAGGTTAGACAACACTTTGGGGAGAAAGATTAAAAATAGCAAATCAACTCCAAATTGCAATCTATCACTTGGATCTAGTATATTACATGCATAAAACTAAAGGAACCAACAAATATTTTGGAAAATCCGAGAGGAATAAATGTT
>VDFB02096272.1:0-16316 GCA_007258455.2 Sequoia sempervirens | reverse complement strand
GGATCCAATGACAAGGGAAAACTAAGTCTTAGGAAAAGGATGGAAGGATAAATGGGTTGTGTGGATAGAAGAGATGGATTTAGTAGATGGAAGATAGGTGATGGGAGATAAGAGGATGGTGGATGAAGGATACGAGGATGAATCTCCAAGTATTTATTTGCAAAGGACTAAGATGCCCCACACTAGAGGTAATGCAAATGTGAGATGGAAGGATGTTAGCATGAGATGGAAGTAAGAGTGAGCATGAAATTGTCCAAAGCATGCATGGATATTTTTCCCCTAGCTTTCTATAAAGATCAAGGGTGAAGGGAGAGGATGAATTAGATAGGATGGGGGGATGAAGATAGGATAAGGGATATGGGATGTAGGATAGATATGGATAAGGTATGTACATGGCATGAAGACTCCTTATCAAGATCAAAGATGGGAAGGATGAATTTATTTGGATAGGATGGGAGATATTGAATGAATAATAAGGATAGCATAAGAGAGGTAGGATATAATGCATGATGTATACAAAGATCCTTAAGTATGTACATGGCATGAAGACTCCTTATCAAGATAAAAGATGGGAAGGGTGGATTTATTTGGATAGGATGGGAGATATTGAATGAATAATATGGATATCACAAGAGAGGTAGGATATAATGCATGATGTATACAAAGATCCTTAGCATTGTCAAGATCAAAGGAGGAAATGTGGGGAGGGGAAGGAGCATGTATTTAGATAGGATGAGGGATATATGTTGAGTGATAGCGGGGGATGTGGATAAGATGTGGTGTGGATGAAGCTTTCCCCCAAGTGTGTAGTGCAAGAGGGATGGGGGAGGAAGGACTAAGCATCTAGTTCCATGGATGGTATCCCTTGATTATGTTCTATAATAGACCATGGTAATTTGATGTATCCTCATAGACATTGATAGGATGATGGTAAAAATGGATTGGGAGATGGAGAGGAATATGGATTTATGAAAATGATTGGATAAGAGGGATGGAAGTATGGAAGATGGATGTTGGATAATGGATGAGAGGAAGTCAGTGTTGGAAATATCAACATTGGCACGCACCTTGAAGGGTGGTGGAATTATGAAAGTGAAGTGGATTTTGGATTTTGACGTTTAGATTGAGGAGTGGGTGTATATTTTGGGACATAAGGACCCAAAATGGATGGAGGTGATGAAGGATTATTGGATGGGGTAGAGGACTTAGAATTGAATGGAGCTTTTGGATAAGCAAGTTTGGATGACAATCTTGATTTTTCTTTGGGATGCATTGATTGCATGAGTATTTTTGGAATCCACATGGTTTTTTATTTTTTCTTCATGGGCCTTTGTGGACTTTGGGCTTTAAATTTATGATTTTGGATCATATTTTTCTTTGATTTTCATCTCTTTTTGATGGGACATGTTGATCCTTTGATTTTTGTGGATTTTTGGATTTATGTATTTGAGTTTTTTGTATCCAAATTGCTTGCAAGAGAAATGGTATCTGTGGATGGATATGGATGATGTGGATGTATTATGTATGGGTTGGTGTAAGTAGTATGTTGGGGGGATTTTAAAGATGTGTTCCTTGGTTGATATTGATTAGGGATATGAGGTGATGGATAGAGAGGATAATGGGATTTTGGAATATGAGTAATAGGTGGTGGAATGTAAGGACCCAAGATGGATGGAGGGGATGAAGGATCTTGTTTGGGACATAGGAACCCAAAATATATGGAAGGGGTGAGGATTTAGGATTTGGAACATAAGAGCCCAAGATAGATTTGGAGGATGGTGAATGTGGATGTTTGGCTTTGGATTTTGGATTTTGGATTTAGGATGGGTGGAAGGAGTTCCAACATATAGAGCCTTATAACCAAGGCCATAATAATTAGAATTTGATTGGATTTGTAGGGGTTATAAGATGCCTTGCTCATGGAGGCATAACCCTTTTCCTTGATAATGCATGGCTTGAAAATTATTTTTTCCAATGGGATACTTATTATTTTGGAAGAAAGATATGAGTCCATTTTGAGGGCCTAGATATGACATGGAAGGAATGATAGTCTCTCGGAGTAAACCAACATGGATGAAGGTGGAGGAATCAATTTGATAAGTATGAGTATCTTGGATGGAGGTGATGGGATCTTGTGGGTGATTAGGGCCATGAGATGGAGATGAAGGGATGCTTTGATCTTGACTTGGGATAGGATCATGGGACGAGGTAGATGTTATAATGTGCTCTTGATCATGGGATGGAGGGGGATCATGACATGAAGTGGGAGGGGTGTTTTGATTATGGAACGGGAAATGATCATTAGATGGGGTGAAGGGTGTACTTTGATCTTGATTGAGAGAGGGATCATGTAATGGAGTGGAAGGGGTATTTGGATCTTGAGATGGAAGAGTATCATTAGATGGGATGGGAGGGATATGTTGTTCTTGATTAGAAATGGGATCATGAGATGGAAGGGGATCATATGATGGAGGAGAAGGGGTTCCTTGATCTTTATATGGAGGGGAATCTATGTTAGCATGCTTTAGATTGGGGGATGAACATAGTCTATTTAATGTGGATGGTGTGATGGGGGATGAAGTTTGGATATAATCTTCAATTTGGATGGATGAAGTAGTAGAGTATTCATGAGATTTAGGGGATTGGGATTTATCTTGACCTGGATGCAGTTATGAAGGTGGATGTGTGACATGGGAAGATTGCACAACTTTGTTTTTTCATGGCAACTTGAGCACCTTTCAAAATATTCCCTAGAGCCAATTATTATGAGGGAAATTGGGTGAATTTGATTGGTAAGATTGGGGTGAAGTGGATTGTAGGGATGTGGGAGATGAACAAGTGGAATAAGACATGGAAAATTCCATGGATTGGTAAATTGAGGATAAATATGAGGAACTTGAAAAGGATTGGGAGATGGGAATTTGGGATTTGAATGGATTTGGAGGGATATTTTGGCTAAAGGCTTGATCTCCCTTGTCAAAGAAAAGGGAAGGATAAGTAAGAGAGGATGGATTGGGATTGGATGAAGGTGGGGAGGATGGATGTTTAACACCAATTCCAAGGAGATATCCATGCATAGCATCCACATCATTATTGAAGTAGTTGGTGAGGATAAAATTGGTGATGGAGTCCCATGAGGATGACATGGGTGGTATGGATGTGGGTGGAATTTGAGGGGGACTTTGGATGGGTGATTGGTGGTATCTTGGAGAATTTTGTCTAATGATAATGGATTTAAGGTGATCCATAATATTCTCTCTATCATTATAGGGATTAGGATATGGGTGAATGATATTGGGTTGGGTTGGAATGGATGGTGGATTAAAATAGATTAGGTTGTATGGAGGATAGCTTAAGTGATTAGACATGGTGGAGGGTTCATTAGAGGTGGAAAGTTTGGGATTGGTTTTGGATGAGGATAGATTAGCGATGAATTAGATATATGTTAGGGCATGATTAGGAAAAGATAGGTGAATAGAAGAATAAAATATGAGGATGAATATGGAGGATTATGTTAGACTTGGGATCAAATGTCAAGACCCTAAAATTATTCTATGTGATTAAGGTTTATTCTCTATACTTAATATAGGCTAATGTTCTTAAGAAAGTTGTTATTAAAGATAAAATCAGATTAAGGTATTGATTGTTTATTGTGAGACTAGATTTGAAATGGATGATAGTGGATTAAGGATAGGATCCTTAGATGAAATATTTTGATGATGATAAAAGAATATGAGGTATGGAGGAGATTAATCCCTTAACCAAATTTTGATGCTCAAGTGATGGTTTCTGATTAAGGATGTGGATTGTATGTATGGTTGAGATAGGTAGATGGATAATAGATGATTGGATTTTTGATGAGGGGTGGATGGATTAGATTAGGATTTGGTTAATATGGTATTAGGTTGGAAAGGGGGATTGGATTAATATGATGATGAAGGATGAATATTAAGGATGATAGTGAAGGGTGGATTAAGGATGATGGTGGATTCTAGGATATTAGGACCAAGACTAATGATGAAATTGGATAAGGATTATGGAAGATGATTAGGATAATGATTAAGACTTCAAATGGATTAGGAAAATTAGGCCTAGGGTTATAAATGAAGGATTAATGAAAAATTGGATATAGATTATGGGATGATTTGGAAAAGATGGATGATTAGAATGATTGCAGAGTATTATGATGGGATGATTATGATAAGGTGATTAAGACAAAGGGGGGAATGGGATGAAAATGGATGTTTAGGATAATAAAGGATGGTTATGATCAGATGGGGGGGTGATTGGGATTAGAAGGGGTGATCAAGATGAAAAAAATGGATTAGGATGGGATGATTAGGATTAGGTGGTTATGATGAAAAGGGATGACTAGGATGGAAAATATGGTATGATTAGGATGTGGAGGGATGATTAGGATAGGAAGAACTAGATGAGGTAAAGGTTTTGCTTGATTGACTAGGAGATAGGATTAAAAGCACACAAAATAAACAAAGTGGCCAAGTTTGATGGATTTTTGTAGCGTGTGTTCAATCCTCAGCCCCTTGGCTAATTCTTTTTCCAGGGGTATTACACAAGAAAACACTTCAAGCACTTGTTCACAATCCTAAATTAGTCAAGTGGGTTTATAGGTTAGTGTAGCCCCACAAACTTGGATTTCTCCAAACATGGAATATCCTTCGACTCAAGGGTAGGGACACCTCAAAGGGGTGTATACACTTGTGTCTTTGCAAGAGAAGACAACTAGGGGCCTTCTTAAGTGGAATGATAACCCAAATCACTTTCTCCTCAAAAATCTATGCATAGCTTATGCAAATTTGATGATTTTTATCTCACTCAAGGGATCTGTATTGTGGGAATCTATAGGGCATGATGTGTATCCCTTGCACTACACTAGTCTATGGTTGAAAGTTCTTAATATAGGATACACAAGGTTGCTAAGGAGTCCTCTAAATACCTTCTCCAAACTTGGAATCTCCTTCAAGTCAAGGGTAGGTACACCTCACAAGGGTGTATAAAGTTATGTCTTTGCGAGAGCAGACAACTAGGGGCCTCCTTAAGTGGATTGATAACCCAAATCACCCTCTCCACAAAAATCTATGCATAGCTTATGAAAATTTGATGATTTCTATCTCACTCGAGGAAGTTGTATTGTGGGAATCTATAAGGCATGATGCATCCCTTGCACTACACTAGTCTATGCATGAAAGGTCTTAATATAGGATACACAAGGTTGCTAGGGAGTCCTCTAAATACCTCAATGGTATGAAAGGCCCAAATCTGTAGATGAAAGGGAATAATTCCAAATAGCCAAGAGGAGAGGGTAATCCACTCTCCACCTTCACCTCTCCAAGGTATAAAGTTCTTAGAGGATTAGCCCAGATTGGTAAGATTCCACTTCTAAGAGAGGTGTCTTTCAATTCACCTCTTGCTATTTATACTCTTCCAAAACATGGGAGTTGAGGTCATCCCCTAGGGTGATGAAATCCCTAGGAAGGCCCCCTGAAAGGAATGATCCAAGTTTTTCTAATCCCCACAACCGCATAAAGCACAAGGGGAGAGCATACAAACATTGGCTTCATTGGGATAAAAAGAAAAGAAAAAGACTAAGTGATGTTTTTGATCCTTAAGATCACATTAGGTGTGAGAGTAGAGTATACACATCATTCAATCAAAGAAACATCAAACAAAATTTCATTAACCTTAAGAAATGAAATGTGCCTAGATTAGTGGAAAAAAAGAAAGCCTTGTATAAATGAATATACAAGAAATATGTTATTAGTCTGATGATTTTTCATTTGAAAACCAATTTCAAGCTACACCACAAAGGGATTAGATGATAAAATTATCACATGGAATGAATGTTAGCATGAAAATAACCATGAAAATTTGGATCCCTTTTTGCAATGGGGGGTGGCACACTTAGACCAATGATAGGGGGGTGCAAGGGGATGGATGTGATCCCTTGTTGGTAGGGGTTTGGGGGTGAAGCCCTTGAAGGAAAATATTTTGGATAAGGAATATTATATATTTTGATTATTTTTCCTTAAAAAAGTATTAAACCCCTGCAACAAGCATTAGTACCCCAAAAATAGAGATTAGATGGTGAAAATAGTTGAAAAAAGGCTTAAAGATGGAACCTAAAGAATAGGTGTAGCTTTGGAGAAAAAAGTTGTGCTTATTCTAAAAAATAGGAACCATTTTGTGAAAAGAGGCACAACTTTGTAGATGAGGCCAATAAATAGCTTTCTGGGGGTTAAAAAATTGATGGTTTTTAGTGACCTAGTTTAGGAAACAACTGGAAAATGTACGTAATGACCTAGAAATGAATGTTTGATGCAAAAAACACTTGAGAAAACCTAAATTACATCCCATAAAGTATAGGAACATCAATTTTGAGTAGATTCACAACAATTTTGATCAAAGGCGCCACTTTGTAGATTGTTCCAAAAAAATGACCCCCAGAAGTCAAAAAATGAGGTTTTTCACTTAGCCAAGTAGGGGAGGAGATAGATGATCATGTGGGGGATCTAAAAGCATGCATATATTTCCAAAATATCTCCCCTAATGTAGTGAAAATGATTTTGAAATGAAGAAAATCCTAGGTAACCTAGAAAAATTGCAAGAAACCCAGTCTAACAAAACTCTAAAATGACCTAGTTTAAGCATGAAAATGATAGATGAACTTGAAAAATAGAATGTTAGGGTGACAAAGACCTGAAAAACATGATGTTAGAAGGAAAAAAACCCTAAATCTAGGTTAAAATGGTGAATGAAGTTCTATAAAGTAGAAGAAAAATAGTTTTTGGAAAAAGCACCACAATTTTGAGCATAACTACCTTAGTTTTGACCATAAGTGCAACAATTTTGAGCAAGGGTGCCAAAATTTTTAGCATAGGAACCTAGTTGTGTATCAGAGGCACAACTCTATAGTTTCTATTCAAAACTGACACCTACAAATTCAAAAAAAAATAAAAAAATCATAAAACGTTAGAATAGAGGGTGTGAAGCCATTCGACGTGCCGACATGAAGAAGGTAAAAGATGAATATGATGATAAATAGAATAAATGCATAAAATAAATTTATAAATAATATTTATACCTTAATAGTGTTCTCCTCTTCATGGATTGAGCTCACAAGATTGTACCTATATCTTGTAGATTTGCTCCAAGTTATTAGAATGGGTATGGTTGCTCAATATTTCAACATGATGATGGTTGGATAGTGATAGCTTTGATGGGAGATTTGGATAGCATAATACTATGGTGAATTTAGATTGAAAGAATGAGATCGAAGGCCTCATTATATATAATTTGTGTGAAATGAATCAATGGCTAGGATTGATTGGTTAATGGAGGGTTGAGATTGAAAGAAAGATGGGGTTTGGATCAAGGAATGAAGATTGATTAGACCTATGACAAGTGTCACAACATAGAAAGGGGTAAAATGGGAGGTGTACTCACACACATGTGTGAGCACACATTGGGAAGAGAGACATTAAATTTGTGTAAGAGGTAGGGTGGCTTGTGTACTTAGATATAGGGTGGTTCATAGGGTAGCTTGTGTGAGAGGTTAGTAGTGGTAGGTGAGATGTAGGAATTTGAAATTGGGAAATAATGGTAATGATTATTAGGAATGAGTGTTAAATGAATTAATCAAGGATTAATTGATTAATGAAGATGGGTTGAGTTAATAAACCAAGTTTTTATTAATTTGGGTGGAGTTAAAAGTTGGAGAATGGGATAATGAGGTTTAGGATGGGGATAAAGTTAACTAATCAAGGATTAACTAACTTAAGAAAGGTTAGAAGATTTAGAGAAATAAGGGTAAATGTTAGCTTTAATTAAATAAATGTGAATTTATTTGATTAAAGATGGTGGATAAAGGAAATGGGGAAATTAATTAAATAAAAAAATATTATTTAATCAATTAATGGGTTAGGATAGGCTAAAATGAGGTGTGGATGGGTAAGGTCACATTTTAGGTTTCTAAATCTTACATATGATAATGTGCTTAATTTAAATTGATATTTAGGGTATTGTGTAATCTTTCAAATTAAACCTCCTAAAGGAATAAGTTATATATTATTGACCTTATCTATATGTAGGGATCCCTCACTTCATTTAGATCATTTTAATTAGAAGAATTCATTTGCTTGCTAAACATAAACCCCACCTTCTTTCCCCATAATTCCTATTATTTCTAGCTTTTGAATGGTCAATATAAAAGGGAAAACTAACTTACATGCAAAGGTTCTACCAAAAAATAATATGGAGGCTTTTTAGGGTTTCTAAATAGGTAATTTTGAATTTTGAATTGAACACTAGTGCTAAAGTGGAGCTAATGATTGGACACTAGCACATAGGTGGTGTTAGAGCCTAGCTTTGTAGGCCTCAAAATTTATAGGTTAGGCTATGTTTTTCCCATGCGTTGTAGTGGTTGTCTTAGCCCACCCTTTATAACTAATCTAATATAGTAAAAGTGAGTTTTCATGAATCAAATATTGCCTAAATATTGTCTTATGTCACCCTATGTGCTCAGTATATGTCTAGAGTTGCAATTTTTAATAAAATTCCAAGTATTGGGTCTATTTGGGTTATTTACTTATTTTTTGAAAGTTATTAAAGTTTTAGACTTTGGGTCTCTCCATCCCAATATGTCATCCCATCTATCTCCACCCTCCTCTTCACCCTTATTAGGTTAGTTGGGCTTTATTCTCCTAGTGCATAACTTTCCACCTAATCTTAACAATATGGTTCCTAGCCTTGTAAATATTAAGTATTATTGTTGGACTATCAAAATACCCCTTTCCTGCATACCTTTCATGCATTGATCCTTTGCATTAAGTTCCTTTCAATGTTGGAGTTCCCAACACACCCTTACAAGAGTATCATTTCCTTAAAGTTCATTACCTCTAAAGTCTCAAATAGTTTCCTTATATCCTTTCTCAAATTAGACTTTTAGAATTATATTTTCCCCAAGCTTTGATTCTTGAAATCTCACATTAAATATTTATGTCCTTTATTTGTGCTAGAATTTCAAACTTCCTTATACAATCATGCCTTTCATTTATTCCCTTTCAACCTATAAAGTCCGCGTTACCTATGCACCCTTTTGATGTAATTCTTGACTAGTAATTTCTAAGTCTTTTATATTGGAGGTTCAAACTATACCTTATTTGAGTACTTTATATGAACCTTTCTCAATTATTCACTCCTCAATCAATATTTTTCATCAAGTGATTTATTGAGGTTGGAGTTGTGCCCTTCCCTCTACTTGGGTACTTTTTTTCTATCCTACATGACTCCTAAATTCCATGAATTTATTCATACATTTTCTTATATTAAGACTTTTGTTGGCCCATTTACCTTGGTACTCATTCTTGTTTATCTCTAAAAATTTACCACTCAATAACTTTCCTTATGTTTTTTTATCAAATCTATAGTTATTGGCTTTCTTTGAAAGTGGTAGTAGGCATGAGTCATCTTTGAAATTTGATCCTTGAAATTTCAACATTCTCCTATCCCATCAAGACTATTTTTCAAACTCTCCTCCATCTACATGACTTTCTCACCACTTTTTTCCTTCAATACTCTAATTTCTTGATTGGTATGAGTTGTGAGGTATTCTTGACCATCAACTCCTGACGGTCTAAAACTCTTACATTTTCTTTTATGTAGTCTCATCCATCCCCTTACAAATTTACGAGGTCATTTATAATTTAATTTGATGTGGTGACTACCTAAAAAAGGTTTTTCCTATTGAGTAAACATTATTCACCATTTGTACATATATTTACAAGAAATTTCAAGTAGTGGTAAGGAAATCCATAGACGATGCCATTACTGAGTTGATATGGTCCTATAAACACTAGATCAAATCTAAATTGGACCAAAATAATTGAACTTATGTAGGAAGACATAGATTTAAAGGAAAAAATGGTGTAGCTTCCATGCCCTAATTTATTGCAATAGTTGAAGAGTGTAGAGCTTTAACATTTGTGACATTTCTCAAACTAATTTTTAGTGAATTTCATAGTGAATTTTCCATCATGTATACAAAGATCTTGAGGTTGTTATTGATCAACATAATGATGATTCAAATGAGGATTATTTTTTGTGCCTATATGTTCCTCCTCAAATAATTGAGAGGATTCTTTTGGTGGATAAGAATCAATTTTGATGATGTTGAATACAAGGGTGTTCTATACAAATATAGAGTAGCCATGTCTTCTCTTTCATAACCACATTTCCTAGTTGTAGATCTATATATGGGTTTGTGATTTTCATGTGAAGGTTGGTTTCTATTTATTTTTGGGAAATTTCTAATACATTGAGGCTCATCTTGGTTATGTTGTGGAATTTCTATATGCTAATGTCTATAAATGTAAATTAGTTCCTTTAATAAGGGAAAAGAGATCCTAGACTAATTAACACATTAACCTAGATTGAACCTTCTACCATAAAAAAATTATAACATGAGTTGCCAAAGACTCAAAGGATTTTTTATTGTCCTCAAGGAAGAGCCAAACCATTTGGTAGGACTTTGTTCCTTTTTTGTAATTATGAGGTTTGATTGAAGAATTACTAGATCTAGGTTAACAAGTGATAAAATTTTCTAAACATGATGGAATGAAAAAGTTACAAAACATAAAGACAAAAATAGAAAGCAGAGTTGAGTAAGAGATATAGATGAGAACCTGACACATAAAGTAGGAATAGAACTGGTAGGACACTAGCATTAGGTACCCTTTTCTATAAGTGTATAAATCTAGGGTTTCAAGATTATACAAATTTAGCTATGTCTTTCCACCTATGGTAGTGAAAATTAGGATCTAAAGTTTAATTGTGGTTGGATATTTAGCATACCCTAGTTTATTGATGATGATTCCTTGAAGATATGAATTAGGATTTAAGAGCCTTCAAATGAGTTGAGAGGCCTAATCATATTCACACAAAAACATCTTGTAAAATTGCAACATGAACAAACAGAAAAGGGTTCTGCCATATAGGGGCTTGTCTTGGTCAAATCTCATGTTAGTGTTCCCACCTCCATGGAGGAAATGATGATAGATGATAAAGAGTGTATTCTCTTAGGGGATCAAAGGAAAAATAATTAATGATAAAGATAATGGAACACAATGATATCTTACCGCTTAGACTTGAAACGCTTGTTGGAGTGATGCATATACTCCAATATTACACAAGAATGATGGAGAGGTATCCTTAAGATCCTACAAGTGTTAGTACATATAATTATGATAACAATAAATAAGAAACATCAAACAATGCTTGCACATGAATTTGCTAATAAATTGTAGACTTTACTTGACTTGATTTATGATTTTGATCTTTTTCTTGCTTTTTATTTTTCATTAATTGTCTTAGGTTGCTCATTGCTAGATAGTTAAAAAGGAGGGAAGGACTTATATATAATATATATATGAATCTAAAAATATTTGAATCAACCATTTATTGAGAGCAACAAATACAATTATTTTCTAGATCACATTGAGGTTGACATTCAAATTTCAAAAGTTGGGCATGAATAACAAAGATAGGAGTGTTGGGTGCCCTTGTATAGGTTTAATTTGCTTTGTGAAAGCCTGATAAATAAGGATTTAATTTTCCTAAAAAGATGGTAAAATGGGTCTATCACAAGAATAATTAGGAACATGCACTAAATAGGATGTCAAACCTAGTGTGAAATTATGAGAATCACTAATTATGACACTACATTTAGCCCCCACTTTAGTGAGGGTATGCACTTACATACATACTATTGCAGTCATGAATGTAGAGTCCAAAAACAACTATCCAACTATGTAGCTTAGAGTCAACATAGTGGAAATAACAAAATATACTCATCAAAAAACATTAAATTTCATTGATTCAACAATTTGAAGTCTTACATGCATCATATGCAAAATAATCAGGGCTCACAGGCTTGTTGTAAGGGAATTACAACATTACAACTAGCTCTAAGGCCTTATTCGATAGTCAAATTTGAGTATTTGAATTATTTGAATTCCAATCCTAAATCTAATCACTCACTGCTTTCCTATGAATTACAAATGATCTTAAATATGATTCTCTATCTCCAATAATGGTTTTTGTCAGCCTCAAGGGTTTACAACCCCAATGAATGATCAAGCATGTAGGCCATCCTTAAAAATGAAATATAATCCTACATGAAAGGAAACATATTGTGGATCTCAAGAAAGGTCCCCTTGGACCCAAAATTATTGTATGATGTTCCATTAGTCTCCACAAGCTCCAAAATAGGTTTGCACAACATTTATGGAACAAGTTGGCCCCAAATTATTTGACTGAGAATGATAGTGAAATTATGAGACTGACAATTTTCTATAAATAAATATAAACTTCCTAAAATCTCAATATTATGTACATGACATCATGTAGATGTTATATCTTGCTCCACGATTTGAGTAATGATAATGTAAAATGAAATGATGAAACTGATATAGAATGAAATGCAAGAAAATAAATGTTTTTGGTTGATATAGGATCACTTTACAACTAGGGATGCTCCTACATCAAAAACCTAGAGTTGGGAGAAAAGCGAGTCCCTCACTTTCTAGGGGCTAGAGGAAAACCAAAGTGGTCCACCTCTACTTGAGAAATCCTTGATGAATCCTACATTGTTCCACCTTTCCACTTTATCATGTACTCCTTGTATTGCTTGTTCCTAGTGCTCCTTCAAGTTTTGGTATCCAAAATTTTCTCAATCTCCTTTGTTGGTTGATGTGGTAACTACTCCTTCAATTTAATTTCATTACTACTGCCACTTGATTGACCTTCATGTTACTCATATATGTTTGCAACATTGAAAATAGGTGATATATCAAGTGTCTCTAGTAACTCCACTCCATATGCATTTCCATAATCAAACTTTCTAAGAATTTTACATGGTCCAAAATTCCTCATATTCAACTTATTGTATGTTCCTACTAGAAATCATTCCCTCCTGAGATATACTATTAGTTCATCTCCAATAGAAAACTCCTTATGTTTCCTTTTCTCATCTTCATTCCCCTTATAACTATTATACATATCCTCCAAGTCTTTTTAGACATGACTGTGCAATTTTTCCATGAATCCTGCAAACTCTTCTACTTTTGCACTCCATTTGTTCTCCATGCTGATGCCTCTAAGCTCTATAACTCCTCTAGGATGTTTTCCTACCACTATTTCAAATGGTGTATTCACTATACATTGGTTTACTGAAATATTGTATGCAAACTCTACTTGTGGTTGAACTATATCCCAGTTTCTTGCTTTATCTCCAGAAAAAAATCTCAACAAGTTACCCAAACTCATGTTTACTACCTCTATCTCTCCATTTTTTTGTGGGTGTTATACTGAACTAAAATTTAGATCTATCTTCATCTTCTTCTACAATTTCCTCCAAAAGTATCCAGTGAACTTGTTGTCTCTCTCTAACACTATACTCTTAAGTAATCCATGCAATCTCACAATATCCTTAAAAAATATGTCAACAACATGTGTGCAACATCATTAGTCTTCTTGCAAGGAATGAAATGTGCCATCTTAGAAAATATATCCATTACTACCATTATAGAATCATGTCCTCTCTATTTTCTTGCTAATCCCAATATGAAATCCATGCTTACATCTTCCCAAGGTTTGTCTAGTATTTTCAAAGGCTTATACAATCCAATATTCTGACTATGTCCTTTGGCTACTTGAAAAATTGTACAACTCTAAATATAGTTCCTAACATCCTTATATATCTATAGCCAAAAATAGTGTTCACTATTCAAATATACTATCTTGTCAACTCCAAAATGTCTTGCTAGTCCTCCACTATGCTTTTTCTTTGTCAAATTCTCCCTGATTGAACTCCTCAAAATACACGACTGATTTCCTTTGAACAACATATCATTTTGAATGAAGTAATCCAACCATTAGCTCTGGTCTATCACTACTAGTTCCTTACATGCATGGAAATCATCAAAAAAATATACATCATCCTCCTACATATTTTTTAGTTCTTAAAAACCCAATACTTCTACTCTCATCTTTGTCAGCAAATTCCTTCTTCTAATTAATGCATCTAAAACTTTGTTTCCCTTGCCACCCCTATGTTTCAACACAAATGTATAACTCTGCAAGAACTCAACCCATCTCATATGTCTCTAATTTAGCTTCCCTTGACTATTCAAATACTATAATGCTTGATGAACAATATGCAACACAAAATCCTTAGACAACAAGCAATGTCTCTACTTCTTCAAGTCTTGAATTATGCTATAAAATTCATGATCATAAACTAAATATCTTTAGCTAGAATGATTCAAATTCTCACTAAAGTAAGCTAAGATCTCCCTTCTTAACTCAACACTGCTCCTATTGCATTTCCATTTGCATCACAATCAACTTGAAATACTTTGTGAAAATTAGGTGATGCTAATACTAGTTGCTTTCACCTTTTGCTTCAATAATTCAAAACTTCTTTGTGCTATAGATGTCCACTGAAATTATTTCCTATATCCTCTCGTTGTTTCGGTCATAAGTGTACAAATGCTACTAAATCTTCTGATAAAATTCTAGTAGAAACTTTCTAATCCATGGAATGATCACAACTCTCTAATTTCTCACTAGTGTAGGACAATCAACTATTCTTCTAACCTTCTAAGGGGCCATCTTCAATCCTTTAGTAGAAATGACAAAACCTAAGTACACCAACTCTTTCTTCATAAAGCTACACTTCTTGATGTTTATCAGCAACTTCTCTTCTCTTAGCTTTTGTAATACTTGTCTGGTATGCCACAAATGTGCTTCTCTAGTCTTATTGAAAAATTGAAATATCATCCAAGTAAATTATGAAAAACTTACCCAATAATTTCTTCAATACCTCATTCATCAACCTGATGAAATTTCTAGGTGCATTATTCAATCCAAAAGGCATCATTAACCACTCACACAATCCTTCATTAGTATTGAATGTAGTCTTCCATTCATCTTCTTCTCTGATTCTGATTTGATGTTATACACTCTTTAGATAAATCTTTGTGTAATACTTTGTTCCACTCAAATAGTCTCTAATTTCATCCATCCTTGGAAATAGGAATCTATACTTGACTATGATCCTATTGATTGCTTTGGAATCTGTACACATTCTTCACTCTTCATCTTTCTTTGGTGTAGGCACAACAGGTTTCACACATGGGATTAAGCTCTCTTTGATCAATCCCTTCTTCAACAACTCTTGTTTCTATCAGTTCCATTCTTCATTATTTATTGGTGTCATTCTATGTACTACCTAGTTTGGGAAACTTTCTCTCTATATTAGGTCTATATGATGATTGATGCTCTGGATTGGTAGTAATTCATTTGGTACATTTTCTAATATGATGTCTTCATACTCTATCAATAGTTTTGTTTCCCCCATCCACAGTGAACTAACATCCTTTGTTATCTTCAGAATCCCACCCTTCTTTGGAATCAATGCAAAAGACATGTTCTTATGCCTCAATCCATCAAATAAATTTCTTCAATCTACCAAACATATTTTGGAAGTGCTGTAAACACCACTTTTTTCCTCTTCCTCCAAAGGTATCAACTTAATTCTCTTTCCATTTGAAGTTACAATATAAGTATTCCTCCTTCTATCATGATTTTTTTCCTATCATATTTCCATGGAATTCCTTATAGAAAATGACATGCATCCATGGGCATATATCACACAATACTTCATCCTCAGATGATCCAATGTAAATTTCACCAAAAATTTCTCATTCACCATTATTTTGTTGTTCATCTTGAATTCATGCTATCCTATAGGGTTTGATGTTTTAATCTCTCTTTAAATTCAACTTGGTTACTAATTCTTATGAAACTATATTATTAGTACTACTAGTATCAATGATAACTTTTACATTAATTTCTACTGGACTTACATCTTGTTCTGAAAAAACTTTTCTTTGCAACGGTTCCTCAATCACTTCTTCATGCATCAAAGCTCTCCCCATTACCAATGATTCACCTTTCTCTAGTTTCCCAACTGAGTTAGGGGATTCAACAGGTTCTTCATCCACATAAGCTTCTCTTCTAGTATGCTCAAATTTCTTGTGAGTGCTTCCTTTATGGCACTCAAATACTCTATGCCCTTCACCTCCACACTTGAGACAAGTTCCTTTGAATGGTCTCTTCTTTGATCTTCCTATATCTCTCCCATATCCATCATTGCAGTAAGAATTATGACCTCCTTTGTCACTATAGTAGAAATTTCTATCTTCTCTTCCTCTATGGTATGAGTTATAGTCCTTTTC
>VDFB02096271.1:0-21778 GCA_007258455.2 Sequoia sempervirens | reverse complement strand
ATCTCAAAATCCTCCCCAATCTAACATACCACCTCAATTACCTTTGCAAGGTACATCCCAACCAAATGTTCCCATTGGTACCCAACAACCCCCTTTGTAGAACACCTCTATATTATCTCAGTTGCCTCATTATCAACAACCCCCGCATAATCCTTTAATTTCTTCACAACAACCACCACACCAATCACAAGGAAATCCATCCTGACCTCTCATCTAGACCATATCCCCATTCCTCACATCCATTTTATGTCTACAAGTTCAACCACAACACAACATCCCATCTCGGCCCATGCAACAAATGACATCACATTAGAAACCTCCCTAGCACTATGACTATCATAACCAACAACATTTCCAAAAATAAACACCCTATGTTGCCTCCCAATAGTTACAACAGTACCTCCAGTACCAATAGACCAATCCACAAAACCACATTCAATCTCCTTAGCATCCTGTCGCACATTCTTATCAAACAAATCCATACTATACCTCGCAACAACAAGCCTAGTACCCATAAAACCCCTCCGAATATTAGCAAGGGATATCATCATCTTAGTAGCAAAATCCATACATCCACATTCAGACACTATCTTAGTAGGATCCTTCATTGTCCTACCACCCATATCCATCCAACCCATTTTCCTCAACTCTTACACCACTGGTCAACACATATCTATTTGAAATCAAAGCTATTTTGAAAGATCTCCAAGTTGGGACTGGTAAGCAATCCTTCAAATTTGAAGACATACGTCCCTATCTATTTGATCCATCCATCTCACTAATTCCCTTTCTGAAGCACTTTGAGATACCAAAGTTCAACAGATACAAGGGAAACAAGGATCCTAAATCCCACCTACAAGAGTTTTACTTCCAATGTCAGGAGGTTATGCATAATGACAACTACCTCTTATGCCTATTCCAATGAAGCCTGATGGGATATGCCTTGGATTGGTTCATGGGTCGGGAACGGGGGTCTCTCAAATCCTTTGTAGATCTTTCAAAAAAAATTGTTTCTTCTCCTTCAATCTAGAAAAAGAAATTGATACCTTGGACCTTCTTAAGGATTTCAACAATGTGATGGTGAAACCTTTATCGACTACCTCCAAAGGTGGCATGCATTGGCAAGCCGAATGAAAACCCCTCTCAAGGAGAAAGACATGGTCACCCTCTTTGTGGAGAACTCACATCCTGACATGGCTCATAATTTTAGGTTACACTATGCCACCACTTTTGCTAAAATGGTGGAAAAAGGACCCATCCTTGAATGCACCCTTATTGCCAAAATGTACATCAAGATACACAACCATGACAAAGAAAGGCCATCTGGTGATAAGTCACACTTTTGGAACAAGAACAAAAACATAGTGAATGATGGTGTCATTGACACTAAACATGTTCAGGTGGCCAATACTTCCCAGAGGAAACAACCACCATCTATACCTAATGCCATATCCATTCCACAGGGGTCATCTCATCCTCCTCAATAGTCAAACTAGAATAGTCAATGGAATGACAAACACCAGTATACTCAATTAGGAGAACCCTTGAGTGCCATCTTCAATAAATTGTTACAGGTCAACTATCCAATCACATATCATGTCACCAAACCACTTGATGAATCTAAGCCCAAACCAACTTGGTTTAGGGAGAATGAATATTGTGAATTCCATAAGATTAAATAGAATACTCTAAATAAGTGTCAAGGTCTCAAAAACTTTGTCCAAGATCTTATTGATCGAGGAGATATCAAAGCTAACACTAGTCAAGCTTCATCATCCAATGCTCAATTGCAGGTATATGAAAATACCTTCCCGAACCATAATCAAGGTGCAAGAACCTCCAACAAAAATCCACAAGACAACAACACAAATAACATAAACTATAAGAATGTACCCCTCAATTATGATGGTATTGTCCATTACATTGAGCAGGTAGAACCCCGTGTTTCCATGATACATGTTAAAGCTAAAGATACCTAATGTGTTGTTGCTACCTAACAATCCTACATTATTGTCCCTTACTATCACTATAGCCTCCACACTAACCTAACCAAATCTTGTAAAATCTCAGTACAATATTCTTGATCACTTAGGAAAGACCCCTGCTCAAATCTAAATCTTGGATCTGCTTAAGTCTTCTCCCATGTATTAGGAAATACTCAACAGAGCTTTACAAGAAACTCGTGTACCTAATGACATTGATCCCACACTGTTCCAAGCTTTAGTTGGAAAATTAGCTTTATCTTACTAGCTACACTTTCACTAGAATGGCATGCCAAATATTGACGCCAATCACAACCGTCCCTTACACATCAAAGTCATGGTTGGCCATCATAAAATAAAAAGGGTCTTGGTAGATAATGGCTCTACACTCAATCTATGCACTTTGAAGTTCATAAAATAGGTAGTGTATACTCAAGCAGATTTGAGTAATCAAATCATCATGATCAAGGCTTATGATAATGTAGAAAGAAATTCTAAAGGGATTATCAGTCTTCCTATCCAGGTTGGACCTGTAGTTTAGTACACTACCTATCATGTCCTTGATCTAGACTTACCATATAATCTCCTCCTTGGCCACCCATGGCTCCATGACATGCAAGCCATCCCCTCCATGTACCATCAATGCCTAAAGTTCTTAGTTAATGGAAAATAGATCACCATTTATGCCAAACCACAACCATTTAAATATTGTCACACTCTAGAAGCATCATTTCCCCATTTACATTATTGTCTTGAGGTCGAAATGGGGACATCTCAATCATCATCCTCCAATCCATCATCCACCATGATAGCCACTCCATCTCCCACCACCAATCCTACCATCACCAAAGTCTAGATCATTGACAAGGGGTGTGGTGAATATGAAATGCATACAGTTCTAAATGTGGCAACCATGCCATCGTCACCACACATGTATGACCAACCTTCACAATCTACACCAAAAGAAGAAAAGACTATCACATTTAGTGCTAAAAACATTCCCATTGCCACTTTTTGGTCTCCTAGTTTAAAGACATATGCACTAGAAGAGGATATCAGTCAAGGGGTATACCATGAAGAAACCCACCTAGATCCTCCTCTTAAGGAACACTTTCAGAAAGTATACCCTTGGTTTGCTAAGTTTGGAGAAAAGCATAACTACCAAGGTGGGGGCCTAGGTAAGGAAGAATAGGGACGGTTGTAACATATTAATGTATCAAAGCTTCCATAGAATACAGGCCTTGGATATGAAAAAAAGAAAAAATTTCCCACAACATCATCTAATACCTCCAATAGTGTTACTATGGACAATGGTCCTTGGGAAGACATACTCAAGGAAGAATCCATCATACATGTGTACAATGATGTTGTTCACACAGAACTATCATCCATGTTTGACTTCCTATCCTTCTTTACCATTAGCCTATCCCTTTTCCATCCTGAACTTATTGATTGGGACCTATGTGACAATGAACCTATCAATGTCTCCATGGATACATATTTCAACCTCATGGGATTTGGGGAGGATGAACACTCCAGTCGCAAAAATAAAAACAAGAAAAATAAAAAATGGTTATGTAGTGAAAACCTCCCCAAGGCACTTCTTGACCTAGAAAAAGTAAAAATAAATGATACATCCAATAGTGAAAACCTCAAAGATGTGCTAGAGGATGGAGATGTTCATCTTCCCCTTGTGGGAACTCAATTATCCACGCGGTCATCCATTCTAATTGAAGAAACTAAAGAAGTTAACTTGGGTACTGCTGAAAACCCTAAGATCACCTGTGTAGCCAAATCACTATTAGAGCAAGAATATTCAGTCATCGTTTAGCTACTCAAAGATGGTATCATTAACTTTTCTTGGTCATACATAGATATTCTAGGCTTAGACCCTGCTTTAGTAGTTCATCATCTAGATTTTTTCCTAAATGCCAATCCTGTCAAACAGAAGCTCCAAAAAATGCATCCACATGTAGCATTATTAGTCAAGAAGGAATTGGAGAAATTATTGGACGTTGGTTTTATCGAACCCATTGAATACTCTAATTAGATCTCCAACATAGTGCCTATTGCAAAACCAAACAAAGACATTTAGATTTGCAAATATTTTTGGGATCTTAACAAAGCTTGTCCAAAGGATGACTTCCCATTGCCCAATATTGACATGTTGGTCGAATGTACTATAGGGCATGAGATTTTTTCCCTTATGCATGGCTTTTTTAGTTACAATTAGATCCGAATTGCACCTGAAGACCAACACAAGACCACTTTTACAACACCTTGGGATACTTTTTGCTACAATGTTATGCCCTTTGGTCTCAAGAATGCAGGGACAACATATCAGAGAATAATGACTGTCATCTTTCATGAACTCATCCATATTATCATGGAAGATTATGTTGAGGACTTGTTAGGAAAATCCAAAACTAGAGTAGAGCACCTTGCCATCCTAAAAAAAAATCTTCGAGCAATTAGAATAATACAAGTTAAGATTAAATCCAAAAAAGTGTGTCTTTGGTGTCACATCAAGGAAATTGTTGGGTTTCATAGTCTCCCAAAGAGGCATTGAGGTTCATCCTTCCAAGGTAAAATCTATTCTGGATATGCCTCCCCCATGCAATCTGAAACAATTAAGAAGTTTCCAAGGAAAGTTGCAATCCCTTCATTAGTTCATAGCCTAGCTTGCAGATAAGTTTCAATCATTCACCCATCTTCTAAAACAAGAATCCACCTTGAAATGGAATCAATAGTGTCAGCTAGGTTTAAATAAAATCAAGGAGTACTTAGCTCATCCACTGATCTTAATGCCACCTATCCCAAGAAAATCCCTCCTTTACATCTCCACCTCTTCAGTCACATTAGGGGCATTATTTGCACAACATGATGAGTCCTCAAAAGAAAGAGAAATCTACTACATCATCCAAACACTGGTCAACTATGAATTAAATTATTCACCCATGGAGAAAGCATTCCTTGTAGTGGTCTTCAATACACAAAAACTATGAAATTACATGCTCAACCATCCATTCCCATTAATAGAAAAAATTGATCCACTCAAGTATCTATTATCCAAAACCACTTTAACCGGTCACATGGCTAAGTGGGTCATGCTCCTAAGAGAATTTGACATAGAGTACATGGATCACAAAGCCATAAAAGGCCAAGTCATAGCTGATCCATTGGCTGAGGCACCCTCAGTGGATGCTTACCCTTTGGTCATTGAATTTATAGATGAAGAAGTTTTCACAATAATAGAAGCACCTGCTTGGACATTATCTTTTGATGGATCATATACTCATAATGGACCAGGAGCAAGAATTCTATTGGGTACCCCTCAAGGTGGCTACATCCCAAAATAATTCAGGATAGCATTCATGTTTACCAACAACATAGTTGAGTACGAATCCCTCCTCACGAGTCTCAAAATTGCAAAGAAGTGGTAGATAACTCACTTAAGAGTCTTTGGTGATTCATTGTTGGTCATTAACCAAGTTAATGATGAATTCCTAACAAAATATGACAAGTTGTTACCCTCCAAATGCATGGTTGATGACTTCAAGAAGTATTTCACCTTCATATAATTTGATCAGATTCCTAGGGTATAGAACAAAGCAGCTGATGTTATGGCTTCTCTTGGCTCCCTGATTGACATACCTAAAGATTGAATAGAATGTGAGTTCCTTGTGGAACAACTTTTAATCCCAGCATATGACATCCCTAAGATTGAAATGGTGTGTGACATTGTAGGTCCCACTTCCCTAGGGTACCAAGACATATATACTATCTGCACGTTAATATTCTACCCCTAGACCTCACACTAAACCAACAAAAATCCTTTATTCAGCATTCAACCTAATACATCATCGTTGGTGATACACTTTATCGTTGTAGATATGATGGAATCCTCCTTAGGTGTATGGATGAGACCGAAGCCCATACAACACTAACAAAGGTACATGGTGGTGTTTTTGGGGCCCATTCAAATGGTATGGCCTTGGCCAAAAGGATTCTTCAAGCTAGATATTATTGGCCTACATTACAACATGATGCTTGTGAATTCATGAATAAATTCCTTCACTGCCAACAACATGCAGATTTAATTCATGCTCTGGCACAAGACTTTCAACCTCTTCTCGCACTGTGGTCCTTCTCTCAGTGGGGTTTTGACTTGATTGGAAATATTTACCCACCATATTTTGATGACCACACATTCAAAATTATTTCTACTAATT
This sequence comes from Sequoia sempervirens, assembly GCA_007258455.2. NCBI lineage: Eukaryota > Viridiplantae > Streptophyta > Pinopsida > Cupressales > Cupressaceae > Sequoia > Sequoia sempervirens. Next base: position 15,564 of record VDFB02096271.1, on the reverse strand, counting down.
ACTTCACCAAGTGGGTGGAAGAAATGGCACTCTGATAGGGAGGCTGCAGGAAGCAATCACAGATTCTTGGAGGCTACAGGAATCAATCACACTGTTTCAGGTGCTGCAGGAAGCAATCATAGATTCTTGCACTAGGCCTTGTCATAGACCTCCTTGGTGAAATTTTTGTTCCACCCTAACCTATAGGAACTCTACCTTGTCTAAGTTCCCCTGGTTCTCCTGCGAACCTCACTATCTTGTCAAGTTTGCAACTACCAAGCCAAAACTTGGTGCTATGACTCCTTTCTTTCTTAGCCTTTTATGCATCCAAAAGACTAATCCTCCCTCACTACATGAATGGATCTTACAGGGGTGAGGGAATGTTTTCCAAAACTCCAAAACAACCTCCTAGGGTTCTTGAAACTTCACTTAGACTCCATCTTACCAACACTTGCATGAAGCCTATTCCATAGGTTTTGGCCCTTGAGCCACTATTTGGTCTCTGAACAGGGGTAAATTGCTTTTCCCTCCTAAACCCACCAGAATACTTAGGTTCTTGACTTAGGTTTTATGTTTCCCCTAGCTACACCTTCAATATTTCTAGGGTTCTAGTCTTGCTCAGGCCGTATGTTGTCCAAACACCAAATTGGTCAAATAGCTAGGGTTTCAAAACTGCTTAGAACTAGTTTTAGGACTGGTGAAAATTTATCCTCCTAAACAGATTGCTAGGCTATCCTCCTTGTCGCCATACGTGGCCAAGAACTTCCCCTAAATTCTCAAAAAATAATTTCTCAAAAAGCTTTACACCCTTGCAAGTTATCAATGCTATTCTGTAGCCTTTCCTAGCCGAGCTCTCACTGGCTCGCATAGGGCAAGGCTTTTCTCTTAGCTCCTGCAACCAAAACAAACCTAACTCTTACCATATTTACAAGTATAGAGATGGAGCCTGACCACGTTCCCAACAATTCCATACTTCCTGGTATAGAGGGAATGAAGCCTAGAACTCCATTTTTACACAGTTCCAGTCAAAACAAAAATAAGGAAAAAAAAACATAGAATTTACAAGAATGGATGAAAGTGATGGAAAAGATATCAAATGTGCCAAAAAAAAACTTCTAGAGGCCTCTCTACATACTAAAAAACCTACAAAATTCCTCTTTTAATTCATTTAGCTACTGTCACACAAACAAGAACAGAAAAATAGAAAATAAGGCAACGCTATTTTCTTTAACTTCTGGAGAACATAGTCCATACAAAAACTTATAACCAACCAAAAAGGTCATGGTATGCCTTAAATATGCCTCCAAAACAATTTAGGTTCTTGGATCGAGGCTTAGATGATCTAAAAATGCATTTTTGTAAACCCCGCTATGTTTACAAACACTTAGGCAATTTTTACAACTTAGCCAAAATGAAGAGTTAAAACCACTTAGCTCTTGTTAACCTCATTTCCAAAGTTCAAAGACAACCCAAATCACCAAAAACAATGGTCAACATGACCTTATGAAAGCACAACAAAATTTAGACTTCCTACAAAAACTTCAATTAAGCTAAACTTTGCCAGGTGCTCCTGCACCACACTCTCACAAATCACTAGTACTCAAATTTTAAAATTCATCCTTTCCATATTCTTTGTAGATATGGTATTCCATCCACCATCCTCTTAGATAATGGAAATCCTTTTAAAAACTAGGCCATGAAGCATCTCTATGACACCTTTCATATCCAGGATTGTTGGTCAATGCCTTATTACCCCCAAGATAATGGTTAGGAAGAAGCTACCAACAAGACCCTTATCTGCATCCTCCAAAAGTTTGTCAATAACACTGGTCAAGATTGACACCTCCATATTCATCCCACTCTCTAGGCATATCGTACCTCCATCCATACCCCTACAGGCACCACCCCCTATTCTTTAGTGTATGGTGTCAAAGCCATCTTTCCAATCAAAGTTGAGATCCCATCATTGAGGATTTATTTGAAGAACCTTATCAACAAGGAAGATGCTCATGTCGCATGGATTGCACAGCTAGAATTACTTGATGAAAGATGAATCAAAGCCTATGATCATCTGTAAGCCTACCAAAACTTCCTCAAGTGTAACTACAACAAGAAGGTTCACCCATGACAGTTCCAAGTTGGTGATCTTGTCCTTAAAGAGAACCAGTGTACTTAGTAGAACTGTGATAAGAAAGGAAATTTTGAAGCAAATTGGCTGGGTCCTTATATCATAACCACTAAATATGGATATGGGGCATATAGACTTGCCACCTTTGAGGGAGAGCCCCTAGAAGAGCCTATCAACATCATGCATCTGAAGAGGTTTTACACCTAAGTTCACTTGGTAACCCTACCTACAAAAATACAAAGAAAACAAAAAATTTAAAAAAACATATAAAAATAAAATAGTAAAGATAAATAAATTTGTCCTATGGTGAAAACCACCTTTGATGGAACCTTGGATAGGTACAAATGGTCACAAAGGTGTAGTAATAGGCATCATCCATAGAGGGCTTAATCATTAACTATCTTGCGTCCTAATTACTTTGTGACTCATCCATCCTATCCTAACATCCCCTTCCATTCCATCCTCTGCCACTTGGTATATTTTGATTGAGCATTCGACGATTATATGCTATCTGTCATCCTGAGCTTTTTATCTTAATTTGAGCTTCTATCGTTAGTTTTCTCATTTTTTAGTTGGTGTCATCATCTAGGATCATCCATCAGGTTGGTCTCCACCTAGGCCTCATCTTGTCATGTTGATCTCTTTGGTCTTAGTTGAACTACGTTGCCCCTACACTTTCACATAGGCAAGGTTGATCATTTGATATGCCCCTAGGCCATTTTTGGCCATCCCATGATGGTTGTCCCTCATCTGTCTTTGTCATCCTCTTTTCTCTTTTATCCATGGCAAGTCATTGTTTTCCTTTTCTCAAACTACATTGTCCTTGTGCTCGCACATAAGAAAGGTCAATTTTTTGATCCAGCTCCAGGGCTTTGTTTCATCATTGTCTCATCGATCTCCATTAGTCCTCTTTCCACTTTATCCATGGTATTTTTTGGAACTATGAAGGATCTTTGCATTCACATAGGCAAGGCTAATCTTTGATCAGCCCCTGAGCCCCTCGGTCTGTAGGGTGTATCGGTCCTTTGTCTAGTCTCTTGTGTCATGTTGTCAAGGGTACCTATATCTAGCTGGTTCTTCACACATAATCCTCTAGTATTAGTAGATCTAGTTAACAAAAAATATCTTGCATCACCTAGGTCACTTTAGTTTAGTATCCATCATTGGTCTCAATAGGATGCATCCTTCCTAATAGACCACATCATCACCCATCAATCCTCGTGATCCTATCGCAAAGGATATTTAACTTTGATTATGATCTTTTTATACTCTTGGATCACTTATCAAAACTGCCATGATCCATCATATTATGGTGGGTTTTGATGAGTTAACATAGGGGCATCTCTTGATTGTTCATTGTTGTTGTTTTTTGGGTCATTCCCACATAGTACCCACTAGGATCCCTACAATCTTGTGTTACATTGGGAACATCCCTTTGTGCTTGTGGTTATTCTAATACCTAGCCCGACCAAGGTCCTCGTAAATTTTGGGTGTTAAGATAACCTTGTTTGTTGTGTTTGTTTCATGCATTTGATGCCAACTCACCTTGGTCTCATATATCATGGTATTTGGTATCTTATGCTATAGCAAAAATCAATGCTCCGAAGATAGAAAATTGCATTACTAACTACATTTCATTTCATTGCATTTACCCTTCATTTAGCCTTGTTCATAACCCATGAATCATGATTTAGGTTTTGCAAACTTTGATTCTCTTTCCCCTTGGTTTTTCTCTCAAGGTGCCAAAGGTTCTTGATAGTTGCAGTATCACACCTTTGTTACACCTATCATCGACCAACATTCCCATGCAAGTCCCTATTGATGTTTAGATTTTCATTATAAGAATTCATGTTTCATTGATATTGCATGTTACATTGTAGATACAACATATTTTATCTTTTATAGACTGATTAGATTAAGCAACTTGGTTTCATTTAACTCATACATGTCCATATTAAAATTCACATAATGCATGCATTACTACCTACAAAACATACTATTAGATCCATCCTAATTACAGTTCATACTAAATATTTATCTCATCCTACATTATAAACATTAATACATGCATGATCACATCATCCACATAAGCATAAATTCCACATAAACATAAAATATCATATACATGTGCATACATACACTAAATCATCCATCACATAAAACATAACATATAGTGTCAATAAGGGATATCACATCTCATAATCAAAATAATACAATGTCCATCTCATCATAATGTCTCAAATATAATCAAATATATATCCATCACATGGTATATCATCAAATAAGGTACAAAATCCAGAGATGTAGATCACATATGATCTTTGCTGACATGTACTAAACCTCCATCTTGTACCTGTAAAAAAACCAGTATCTTGTCATCTGATCTCTGACTGATCTAATGTGAGTTTCCCATGTCTGATCTCTGAGGAGAGTCAGGCATTGGCCCTCTGTGCATGGGGGTCCCCTGGTACTCATGGGTGGGAGTCCCCTAGTAACCACCATAAGGAGAGGGAGTCTGCTGATAGTTGCTATATCCCCTGGTATGTGTCCCTAATGACTCGGATGGTGCTGGCATCTGAGGTACCTATCTAATGTAGTGTGTTGTGCTAGATTTGGAACTGCCTTCTCATAGGTACACCTCTAATAGGTCACCTCCTGCATGTATTCATCCCTCTAGTTAGCCTGATACCTAGCGACATTCCACTCATGCATGTACTTGTCTTGATCTGTACTAATGGCCCTTCGCTCCTACCCCCAGGCCTCCTCTGCTAATATCAACTATTGTACCTACTTTGTGGCCCTATCTCTCTTAGCCTATGTAGCTTGTAATTGTGCCTACAATCCCTATACCTCTGCCCCTAGCTCCCCCTCCTTGACCTATGCTACCTATAGCTGAGCCTATGTTGTGTACTACTCACTCTGCAACATCTGTATCCACACCTCTGTGGCATCCCTCTCCCTATGCATGGCCTATGCCCAAGCCACCATTGCATCCCTATCCCTCTAAAGTGCATGAAGTCTCAACTTGGTTGCATCTCACTCTCTCTGAAGAGCTAATACTTGTGACACCACCGCATCCCTTTCTCTCTGAAGAGATTAAACCAGTGCCACTGCCACCTACCTCTCACTCTGTAACAACTGATCATGTGCTTGAGTCACATCGTTCTTTGCCTCTATGGCCTGTACCTAAATCTATGCCACATCTCTCTCTGTTTGCAACACACATATCTGCACCCTCATCTCCTCCTCTCTCCACTGCATCAATCCCATATCTCTGACTGTCTATTCTAAATAGAACACTCTATCCCTGAGCTCATCCCACTCATGATCCAAATATGCTCTCTCTCTCCATAACAACTCTATCCACCTCCACAAATTCTCTATATCTCTTGTGGTCACTACCCCAAATTTTGTAGGCACTTGTCCTATCCCTACTCCAATAGCCAGTAGTATTTCTTCCTAAACCACCAAATGGTTTCTCTCCCATCTCATTGCATCCCCTTCCTCATGCTCCCTGGCCACCTCTACTCACAACCTCTCTACCTCTTCCTGCAAGTCAACCACCTCATCTCATGCCTCATCCCTCTCTCGCAACAACTTCCTCTTCACCTTTATCATAGTCGTGGTCAAATTTGAGTAGTCTCTCTTGCTCTGGGAAAATCATTCTTGTAGCTCAATCATGTCTACCTTTAATCTGCTTTGCTCAGCCTTTGACTATTGTAACCACTTCTCACTGAGTCATAGCCTCTCTAGGTCCCCTCGCAGTACCTCTATTGGATCCTCTCCTTTAGGTGGTGTTGTTGATAGTGGAAAGATGTCATGTACCTCCATATCAATGTCCATCCCTTGTGGTTCATAACCCCCACTCTCTGTCAATGCCTCCACCTTCACCACATCAATCACCATGGGGGCTCCCCTCCTCCTTCCCCCTGTCATCCTCTCCTGCTCTCTATTGGCCTTGGCCTCCTCTTGTCTCTGCTGCTACTGCCCTCTTGTGGCTACATGTGCCTCTTGTATCTCCTACTACTAACCTCCTATGGCTGCATGAGCCTCATGTCTCCTCTCCCTTTGGGCCTCTTATCCCCTATCCTACTGCACTGCAACCCTAGCCTCCTCTCCTCTCCTCCTCCTACCTACCCTCATAGGCTCCTCAGCTACTCTGGCCGCCTTTTGTCCTCCTCTCTATCATCCTCCTCTCTGTTGTCCCCATAGATCCTGTCCCTCTATCTCTACCCTCAGTCATCTCTCATCCTTTAACCTAAATCTTAGTGCCTCCTCAATAGGCACCACTGGTTTAATTCATGGAGGCATATGTTGCTGAAACCATTGACCATATCAATCTGTCATCCTTGCATCTCTTGGCCCCTCCCTCATGTGAGGGTACGCCACTAATCATAGTGTCTCCAACTACTCCCTCACTATTGCCAAATCTAGCTCATCCCCCCATGGCCACTCTTGTGTCAATCACCAGAATGCCACTTGCCCTGTGGGAATATCCTGCCTCACTCTAAACTGTCTCGTAGCTGATCTGACCTATGTGATTCAACTACACGTGGATCCTTCCTGATGATATAACATTAGGTGAAGAAGTAGTCCCTATGTCTCCCCTCATCCTCACTCCAATCCCTAAATTGTTGTAGCATATATGAACGCCAAATTATCATATCATTCCACACCTCATCAAATAATCTCCTCTAGACATCCACATATCTAACCTCTTGATACTGCAATATCACTCCCACCTCTATCCCCCATCCTTAGGCCACTGTCACTCTATCATCTTACCCTCCTACTCTCAACACGATTGTCCTAGTAATCTTGATATGCTCCCAGTCCCATACCTATAGAAAGTGATGTGTGTCACACTCAGTGACTCCCAGTAGCAAACAACATGCATATCCCAATATAGTTGTGCTAATAGATAGGTCCCCCATGCAAACTAACCCTCTCAGCCTTTGATGATGTGTTGAATCGCCCCCATAAACCTTAGAGGCATGAACTAACCACTCTTGTCCACTAATAGGATTCTGCTAATCAGCACTACTAGTTATAGCGATAATGTCGGTACCCTACATGATAAACATTTATCCACATCTAGCTGATGCTACTGAATTGATAGCTCATCAGCACTAAACACAATCTACATGGGCTCATCTAGTGCCTCATCTTCTACCATGTGCTTGCTGACCAAAATCCCCACTATGGGGAGCTTCAAAATCCTTCATACATCCTCTAGAGTCACCATCATCTCCCCTATCGATAGATGAAATATTGATGTGGTTGAGTCCCAATGTTCTATCAACGCTCTCAACATGGCCCTATGGGCCTTAATTGTTGGATATGATAGCATGTGCAACAGTCCTACCTTTTCTAGCACCTAGTGATTTGCACTCATCATGGTCACTATACATCTCCTCAGTACCTCGAATCACCTCTCTCACATTGGCAATCGACTAAAATCCTCCATCCATGGCATGCCAACTCTTTCAATCCTTCTCTTCTATCTTCTCTTTCCTTTTTTCTTTTCCTTTCACCTATCCTGAGTCTTGTCCCCTATCCTTTCTTTTTTCCTCTGTTTTACCTCTTTCCCCTTTGTCAGTCCTACCCCGGCTATGGTTGAACCTTGTTCAAGAATGGGTGGACCTACTCAAGCCCCTTGGGTGGGCTTGCAAGCAGACCCACTTGGGCACAGGTGGACCTGCCTAAGCTCCCAGGTGAGCTCGCACCACATGCACAAGATGACCCACCTAAGCCCAAGCAGACCCGCCTTAGCTCAAGTGAACCCACCTAGGCTCTTAGGCTAGTTAGCATTGCGCACATTAGTGGACCTACTCAGGTGTGAGTGAACTCGCCCGAGCTCCGACGAACCCACCCGGGCTTGTGGGTGAACATGCCTACACTTGGGCGAGCCCGTGCCGCATGTGGGTAGACTTGACCAAGCTCTACCAAACCTGCCTAGGCTTGTGAGTGCACCCACCCGAGCACGGGTAGTCCCACTTGGGCTCAGGCAAGCCTAAATTGTGGAGAAGGGACGTCTCGCCCCTATGCATGAGTGGACCTCCTTAGGCACGACCGAACTTGCCCAAGCATGGGAAAACCTAACTCCGAACCCACCCCTTCACATGCAACCTCACACTCTTCTGGGCCATGCCCATCTCCATCCCCAAATTAACTCCTTTTCCCTCCCTAGCTAACAAAGAAATAAATCCTTGTTTTTCCTCCTACCCATTTTTCCTCCCTCCCCCCGATAAAACCCATATTTTCAAATTTTCTAAAACTCAAGCAAAATGAAAAAAATCACAAAGTTTGGTTTGGGACTAACCTGGTGTGGAACGATGCACTCGCTGAAGAATTGCCATGGCTTGTTCGCCCAATGGATAATGTTGGTGTTGTACTTCAGCATCCTGTCCTCTATTGCTCTCCTTCTCTCCTCTTCTCCTCCTTCCTCAACTAACTATTGTTCAAATGAGGAGAGGTAATTCCTACAATTAGCTTATATAACCTTTTCCCCCCCTTTTCACCTATTTTAAATGAAGGGAATTTCTTCCCTTTATTTAACAAAATTCTTCCTCTAACTAATTCCCCCATCCTCTATCTTCCCAGGGCCGTCATTCGCACACCACGCCTCCATTTGACTCTGTTCAAAAGCCAATCTTCCCAAATTTTCATGCTCTTACCAATGACATATACCAATTTATACTTTTAAAAAGTTTCCTAGGACTATTTTTCCTTCCTTGTCTGCCTTCTCAAGGGGGCATACCATACCATTCTCTTCCATTCCTCCATTATTAGTCTTCTTTCACGAGACTGGGGCATCTCCTTCCATTTCCTTCCATTTAGGCAGCTCATCTAGTTTCCCCTATGCTGGGGAATCTCTTTTCTGGTCACTTCTTCTATAGTCATCTACATTTTATTTTCTTCAAAACCCTATTATCCTAACATTATTTCAAAGAGAGGCATAATGTAGACATTCAAATTTGACCACTTCCATATGGTCAAAGTTGTCTCCTTATTGATCCCTTTACTCGTCCACTTTGTCAATATTAATTAAATCATTTATTTAATTAATATTTCATCATTTGTATAAGGTTCCTAAAGTATTTAATTTAATAATTAAATATGTTTACCTTCTTTCCTCTCTAAATTAAATAAATATACCACTTTATTTAATTTATTCATGTAACCTCTTTGAATTTAAGCCAATTTTTAATTCTTCTTTTTCTCTCTCATTGTCACATCCTCCAACTTTTGCAAGTGGGTCTCTAATTCCTCTTAGCCATCTAACCCTCTTATAATAATAATTAATTTCATTAACTTATGGTTAGGATGTGTCACATCCTCAAACATTTTCCACTTGCTTCTAATCTTTAGTTAATTATCTTAATCATGTGTTTGCACAACCTTAATCAAGGTCATTAGCCACATTTAGCATGTCTTTTTAGCCAACCTTTTCCTTTTACTTTCTTGTTATTGAGCCTCTTTCCCATGTGAATTTTAAATTCACATTTATTCCTCTTAGAATCTCCTCTTCCCATGCATCTTCTAGAATCTTTTGACTTGTAACATAAAGTGACATGTGGACAATGGCTTCCCTTTTTGGAACCTTGTCTTGTCCATGAGATTCTTTGAAGTATGTGAATTTTTAATTCACATTTATTTCTCCAACTACTTTCCCTTTTCCCATAGAGATTTTCAAGGAATTCTAAAATTACTCAAAAGTCACTTCATTCCCACTGGGGACAAGAAGTTCCTTTTTGAAGAAGTTTTCTATTCCCCAAGGTACTTTCAAAGTACTTGTCCTTCTTCCACCTCATGTACCCTCATTCCACCTCATTTACACATCACCATCCCTAAGCCATCTCACATTCCACATTTGAAGATGTGAGGGCTTGTGAGTCCTCAACTCACCATAGCCCTTCATCTTGACCTTGTTCGATGTGTCTCAACCTTTGAACTTTCTAGAGAATTCAACTTCCTCTATAAATACCCCCTCTTTTCTCTCATCTAGGGAGGAGATCATTTTGCTAACCAAACTCTTGCAAAATTTTAATTTTAGCCATACTTAGCTAGAATTCTCATTTTCTTTCATACAATATAGCATCCTCATCCATTTTCCATCCATAGTGCTTCTCATTCATACATGTTTTTCCATCAAGAGGAGCATATATCATGTTAATAATTGAAGATCCTACCAAAGGAGCAACTTAACAAGGTATTATTGTTCTATCTATTTTGTTAGGTTTAACTTTTAGCCCAATCTTGAGGTGTTAGGTGTTTAGTTGGTTTTTTGCATGTTTGGTGTTGCTGTTTGTTTCTAGGACCACGTTTATTCCTGATCACACCTCCAAATATATTAATTGGATATTAACCAACATTCCAAATATATTTTTGACATTCAAAATAATATTATCATATTCCAAAGTACTAAAAATGCTTATAATGCATAGTTAAACAAGTGCAATGACACTATATTATGTGTTTTCAATAAAACCATGTGTGCTTGCAATAGTATATTACATGCTTCCAAGCTCTGTGTGAATAAGCATGTCAAAATTGTGCTCATTATACTAAGTATGATCCTTGTCTCATTCATTTTCCCTATCGATATCACCAAACCAATTTTGATGCTTGAAATTTTGTGGCATTTGTGGAAATGTAGGTGTTTTACTAGTGATACTCAACTTTCTCCTCACATTCATGCACTCAATCAAGTCTCTTTGTCAACGAATAGTGTGACCAAATCCATCTTGTACAAGAAAAAATGGATGCACACTTGGATTGTCTAATTCAAGTTGGGATGAGACATTTCTACTTTTTACCTTGTTTAAAAAATCTTCTACATTCTTATTAATGAAAATAAGTGTCGCTAAATCAGATATGTTCATCAAGATCCCTTTAATCTTGTTTTTTATTTGCAGCTTCAAGTATATTGTCGCATGTTCATCTATGTTGTCAATGGTCTACAAACAAAAATAGACATACTTCAAAAATTACAAATCAAACTAACAAAAAATGGAATGATAAAAATATGGTTATAATGTCACCTAGGTATGCACAAAAGAATCCTCCAAGAGTTGGAAACTTTCATTATCTCTAATCTCATCAAATTCATTAATTTCCTACATTAACATTGCAACACATTTAAAGCACATTTTATGCAAAGAATAATATACAAAGAGAATAAAAAAATCATGTTTTTCAACTACCAAATGATTAGAAATTTTGGTGGCATAGACTTCTTCTATAGAATCAGTTGTACTAGCAATATTATCAAAGTCTACACGCAAGCTGTCAAATAGATGTTGTCTCTCCCTCATCAAGTTCACCTTGACCACATGCTTGCACATGTATCCTTGTATTGAGAAGTTACAATCTTGAGCATATACATAGATTAAGTGAGGAGCTATACACCTCATATCAATAACTGGGATTTGTTGTGCAGTTTTTGTACACACGCCCCACTTGGGGTGGGGACCCTCTTTTTTCAGTGTCTTTGACCCTTCATTTTATTGGATTTATCATTTTGGGGTCTTGTCATGTTGGTCTTGCTCACTTGGACCCTTCCGTGAGGATAGAATTGTTTTGAAGTTGAGTTTTTGGCCGAGTCCAAATTTTCACCTGGATCCGGGATTTTCCATCTCTGGCGGATTTTCCCGGGCCCTGGTTCCTTGTCCGTTTCTGGCAGGATTCTCCGATTCTGGGTTTCTGCCTGATTTTAGAATTTTCCGGTCTATCAGATTTTCCCAGATTCTTCCAAAATCCTGATCTTCCTCATTTCCCCAGTTTTTGCATTTCCGCGGAATCCTTGTTTCTGCGCATTCTGGGATTTTCCAAAATTTCGTGTTGGGCTCAGGTTTTTAGACTTGTCAGAAATGTCTTGTCGTGCATTAATGGTTGAGGTACCTTCGCTCAGATGGGTATAAGGTCGAATTTAGGGTATTTTGAGCATCATTCTGAGTTCACCTATCCACTTGATTTGCTCTGGCGATTTATAATTTTCATTTGAGCTTTGAGATTTGATCCTGGTTTGTTTGCACGAGGATTGCTTGAGTGTTGGTGCCGGTATTTCTATTGCTTGGATGTGTTTGCTGTGTGGTTAATTTTCTAAGTTCGAATTCCATTTGATTTGATCCATGGTATGTATTCATTGCCCTTATGTTTGCTAGCATGGTGATTGAGGGTTTCTTGCTTTGGGTATCGCTGGATTTGGGTCGGCCTTTGATTTGATTTTGATTTCGCATTTATAGAGTCGGGGTCTAATCCGTTTTATTATGAAACCCTATTTTCCATACTTTAGGAACTCCATTTGTCTGTGAGAGGGCATATTTATCCTATAGATGGGATTCTGGATCGGGTTGCTTGCTTGTTTTGGGTGCAAAATGTGTTATTGTGTGAAATTAGGGTTTCCTTTGGTGTTCGGCCTAGAACGAAAGCTTTATTGTGCTTGAGCGGTTTTTGCCCTGTATTATGTTGGCTTCCCCCATCTTATTCAGATTAGAAGGCTTTAGGTAAATCCTTAACCGATATTTTAAAAACTTAAAGCTCGTTCTAGTTTTAATGGCGGGTGGTTTGGTCATTCGGATTAGGGCATCTTTATTTTGATATGGAGATTCATCCTTTGCGTGCTTTCGAGGGGTCTGAATCCTTTGCGTCCTGAGTCTTGTTGCTTATCATCGGTTTTGAGATCATTCAAGCTCAGGTAGGGAGGATCCTATGATCATTCAAGTTTTGGTTCGCATCTTATCGTTTTTCGGGTTTCCGAGGTCATCGCGAAATTTCCTCGCCTCCGGATTTTCCCAGTTTGGGTTTATTCCGCGGGCTGGGGTTATTTCCGATGCATTTTAAGCTGTCTATGAAAATCTGTCCCATCCGGATTTTTTCGGATTTCCTGTCTGGCTTTGTTCTTTTGATATTTCGATGATAGGATTGATGGAACGATTGTCTGATGTTTATTTCTTGTTTCCAATAAGTGAATTTAACGATTATCCTTTGATTTTCCACCTGCACTAACGATCTATATGATTAACGATGCTTTGGCAGCATAAATCCGTCTGGGTCGGATTTCTCCAAAATTCTGCCCCGACAGTATTTTCCCGGATTGCGTGATTTTTTCGGACTATCTGGTTTCTCCGGATCTCAATGGATTAGTAGTTAGCAATGGATTTTGATGGATTTACATGATTTGTGCTAACCCTTTGAACTGGAATATGAATAATAATTGGATTCTAATGATAATTTTTGGATGTGTAGGCTGAATCAAGCAAAGCTGTTGCTGAGAAGTCCAAAGGTGGTGCAGGGGCATCTTCAATTTTTGAGACAGAGCGGTTGAGACTCGACATGAAAAATCAGCTCCCAGAAAGCAAGGTGTCCTCCGTGTGGGTTGAGGTATCTAACACGAACGTTGGTGCATGGTGATATGAGGAGTTCAAACAAAGAATGACTGAGAAGGATCAGTCAGCTTTGAGACAAGGAATGATGAACTCTCGATTAGTGCATGTGGCAGGGTTCCCTCCAGCGGTTCAGTGCTATGAATTGATTTTGGAATGTGCCAGACAATACAATTTTGATACCCAGATGGTGATCAGCACTGAGGGGCGAGTCTTGGCAAACTTCAGTCTGGCTTCCATTGCACGAACCTTCAGCATGCCGGATCTTCCTTCAGTGTGTGCATTGAACATTGACACTGCCAGGACCTATTACAAGAATGAGCCAGTCAAAGCTCGACAGATCATCAATTCATGCCTGGAGAAGCCAAAATCTCACCACTCCAAGTTGCCCAAACAATTGCATAGGGTGAAATTTAGGTCGGACGTGTATGATGCCATCACACTATTGAGCAAGGTGGCAGGACTAAGAACTGCAGGGGTATTGGAGAATTGGATGGACCATGTGATCACCAAGATGGGCCAGGGGACAAACTATCACTGGGTAGGTCTCATTAGTGCAGAGATTGATAAACAACTGAGAAATGTCCTGGAAGCAAAGAAGTTCAATATGTCTTCCTACATCATGTATGTTCTGGCCATCTCCTACCCATACAAGGGTCTGAATCCAAAGGGAACCATTGGACAAGACATCGTCTATGAAGTCTATCCGGAGCTGCATCTAGGACATAAGGATTATAGGAGGGCAAATGATGCATTCACAATGCACATTACTTGGAAACTTCAAAATGTAGAACATATCAGATTATCCGATGGAGCTAAGGGCTTGATCAAGAACTATGGAGCGTGGTTTATCCAGTTCCCTACATTCACCTACCTCTGGGTTGATGGATGCCCAGTTGCCCCTTACCGGTTGCCAAGGTATCCCACTGACCACATCGTGCTGCTAGAAGTTGTAAGGAAGATTTGTGAGTTTGATGCAGTTGTGAAGAGGGAGAAGCATAAGATTGGATTCGGAGGAGACTTCCCTCTTGGGATTGGTGTGGGAGAAATGTGCCCATCTATTCAATCAGCTCACACTGCAGGTGAGGAGTTGGAAGCTTATGGATTCTCTTTTCACTCGAAGAGAATGAACTTTGACATAATAGGAGAGGCCCAAAAGAAGGCTACCTGAGAGTACAGGCATAAAGAGGACTTAGAAGATTACTAGGTCAACATCAAGGATGACCTTGATGCAAGGAAGAAGAGGTATTCCTGGCTGCCTGTGGAGGCCATTAGACAGTACAATGCTAAGCTGATTCCGGATCAGCTTGATGATGATGGAAAGTTGGTTCAGGATCATGTCTACGAGCCCATAAAGGATAGGTCAGTTGGGGACATTGATTGGAGTGAGCCCAAAGTGACAGAATTGGAGGACCTGATGGCTCCTGTGTTGAGATTCACCTTTTCTTGGGTTAAGCATAAAGTCTGGGAGTTAGAGAATGCCAAGGTAGCTTGCACCTTTGACTTGATGGGAAATCTTAACCCCATGTCAACTTCTGAGGAGTCCGGGGAAGAGGACCCCAAAGGGAAATCAGCAAAGACCTCACCATTCAAGATTAAAGTCAGAGGTCCTAAGGGGGCTGAGCCTATAGCGAAGAGGAAACCAATTGGCAAGCGCAAGTGGAAGACCCTGACAATTAGCAAGTCCTCGGATGAGGAAGAAACATAGAAGGCTGAAGAGGAGGATGCTCCTCCACCGCCCAAGAAGGCAAGAACTACGAGGACAGCCAAGAAGAAAGACCAGACCGCTTCAGAGGATGAATCTCCAATTGTAGATGTGGAGAGCTCTGGAGGGGAGAAAACCAAAGTATATACTAGAAAATCAAGAACTCCTTCTCCTAAGGATGTGGCACAGCAGAAGGACTCTCCTCCAACACAACCAGTTGAAAAGCAGGATAGGCCTGTTTCTCCTCTGCCAAGTGCACCAGAACCGGAGAATCCGGGTGAGCAAGAAATTAGTGGGGAGGCCAAGCAATTCAAGGAAGGATCACTGTTCAATGAGGCGGCCGAGCTTGAGGTGGAAACAGAGGA
>VDFB02096270.1:0-15103 GCA_007258455.2 Sequoia sempervirens | reverse complement strand
TATATACAATGCAACAAATTTTCTAATTGCAAGCTTTATAAACCAAGTGGTAATTCAAGTATTATTTGAGAATTATATATATATATATATATATAATTTGCATTTGTATTTGTTAACGAAGGTTTACTGGTTTGACTCAAAATTGAGTAGTTTGGAACATGTATATTCATGATTATTCAGTATTTTGGATGTATTTTTTATACAAGTAGTTATTAATTATTAAAATTTAATACAGTATACAATTCAATCTTAATTAATATTATTTTATAAAAAATTATTCAAAATGTTGGATAAATAATGTTTTTAACTAAATTAATACAAATTTTAAGTTTTTATTTATGTTAAATATTTTAATATTAAAAATATTTTTGTTATATGATAGAAACTATTAAAATCATGAAATTTCCATAGTCAATAGCATGAGTTTGTTATATTTTGGATTTGACAATTCCTTTTAAATGTATTATTCACTAGAATTGAATCCATATTTTATGAATTAAGAGATGTTTATTAACAAATAGTTTTGAGTCTTTTGAAAATTGTAATTGTGAAAAGCATATTCTATGTAATTTAAAATTTTGTTTTAGTTTTTTTTAATGGGTTTTGTAAGTACTTAATTTTAGCGTATAGTTTTGATTAACTTTACTTTTTTTTTACTCAAATTTTTATTTGATTGTTGAAAATGAAATCGAAACAATATTTGGACATTTATCATCTCTTAGATTATAGACTCTTCTCCCTAGTTCATTTTTGTGTGGATCTATCTATCCTAGTTCATTTCTTGTACTCCAAATTTGGTCATATATATTTCAAATTCAAATTCAATTATGGTCCAAGCCAATCCTTTTCCAACTAGTTGGTATGTGTTGACTCTCATGCCGAAACTTTTAAATTTTGTATTGAGTATAAAATAAAATTACCTCTAAGACATTTGATCATGCATTATTCATTGATTATCTATTACTTGTTGCTCTAGAATCACTCACTATTCCAGTATTAATCTTGCTTATGTTGTTCAGAAAGGTGTGTTGTACACCTTGTATAATAATAATGCTAATAATATAAAAATATATATTTAATTGTGGTGCATCCTAGATATGTGGATGTCACATAGGTTAAGCATTATTAGGGACACTTACATATTGTATGAGACACTGGACTAAAGATTTAATATGGATGTCACATTGAGAAAATATATAATATTAAAAAAATAGTAACAAATATTTAATTTGGGATGATGGTGTAGTGAGCTTATGGTTTCGAGACATGTGACTTATAGAATACTAATTAGTGGTTTTGTGTAAGCTTGTCTTTATAGAATCAATTACATGAGTAGTTGTTGAGGTTGGCTTGTGTAACCTTTCACTTATGTGCTAAAGATTAGATTAAGCATTTTTAGAAGTTGCATATGTGAAAGCATGGATTGAGATATGCGGCTACATGGTTCTCATTTACTTGTTCACGTGGAGGAATGTGACTAGGGTACTTGATGCTTTAAAGGCCTTGCATAAAGACTCTTCATTTTTTTTATATTCTTTTGAAATAATATATTGAGTTGTGTGGGTGCTTTTATAGGCTAGGTTTTTGTCTTGAGAGGATTTTCCCAAGGGAAATTTGGTGTTGTTATCTTGTGGTATGCTTAGTTATTCTTTTACTTTTTTAGTTTTGAATACTTCTTATGTTTATTTCTCTCATGATGGTTATGTGAAATCGGTATAGTGTACCTATAATTTCCTTTCGTTTGATATTAAATTCTAGTTTTCAACTTGTAGGAAGAGACATATTTCTAGTGTTAATTATTGGTGTGAATGGATCTTGTGCATAGCTAAATCCATGGTGTTGTAGAGAAATATTGAAGAAATTTAAGGTTTCAAGTGTGTTTGTAGATCTAAGGCTCTTCATTGTTTTAAAAAATATATTATTGTGACTTCTTTTTTGTGAGGGTTTTTGAGGTGACATTTTACAAATAACTTCTGGAAAAAATAGTCGTCACTATTGGATCTAGAAGGCCCAAAATTTCATAAATCTCAATATATTTTAGAGCCAAAAAAGTTGAACATTTGGCCCAAGATTTTGAATTGTCAAAATATATACAATTCATACAACCACAACTATTACCAATACAATCATCATCAATCTATGGCATATTTTGTATAATATTCCTCTTGCATTGGCTCATATCACCATTGGGTATGGCATTCAACAAAAAAAAAAAATTATATATTTGGTACATATTTGGTACAAGTGATCACTAATTATCGAAGAAGGTACATGGAGGGGTAACATTTGAGCCTTGGTATCATGGGTAATTATAGGTGTTTGTCTAGGACAAAGCCCCAATCATGGGGGGTAGCCCCTAGTCACTACCAACATGGGGCTAAACCCCAATTGGTTGAGTGTTGTCCACTTGTTTCTCAGGGTACCACTCCACCAATTTTGGCCACCAATACATAGTTGATGCTCTACCCAAGTGCCACTTAGCTAGTGTTGCCATCCCTCCTCTCTAGCTAAGCTATATAGCCAATATGCCACCTATTTTCACTATCGGTATGCCACCACTACCACTTAACCACCTACCCTTAGTGGTAGAGATACTAGAATACTAAAAAGATTTAATTTTTAAGGCTTGATGAAGTAAATAAAAATAGAAGGCATAACTTTCACCTATGATGTCATATTTTTACATCTTATAGTTGATGAAAATATCTCTTTGAGTACACTACACATTAGTATAAGTGATTTTTTATATTTTATTATTTGTGACAAAAATTTATAGGTGGAAGATAGTTTTACTTTAATTGATTCAACATACCATATATTGTGCCCACAGTGTCCAATTTTAGACTTCTTATGGATGATAGAGATAATTTTATGAGAACTTCATAGTGAATTAGGTGTTTGGTCACTTGGTAGAGTCTATATATATTAGTTATATTCTAATTTTTAGGATATGGATGATATAATGTGAGATTTTGGATCTCATTTTATTGGGAGTTTAATGAAAGTGAATTAAGGGTGGTGATCATGGTATCATGGAGATTTATATATGTATAAAAATTTTATATGACATGGTCATTTATGTGATTACATGGTGATGGCTATAAATTTGGCATATATACCCACATGTTGCTTATATAACTCAAATGTGGGATATTTATACCCATTTATTATTGGAGGGATTATGATATCCTATTGCAGTAAGGTTTGGATGTAGATTAGTTAGCTACTACATAATGATAACAAATTTTGGTGTTGGTGGTCCTTTAGCCATCATAATGCATTAGTTTTGTGTAGCAAAGAGATGGTGAGATGGATGCATAGAGTGGTTTTGAGTCATGGTGGAGTATTTTGGAGTATTTGTGCAACTTTCCTAAAGAGTACAGTTTGAATCAATTACAGTTATTTTTCTTTGAACCTATATAGTAGTTATCTCCTTTTGGAGATCATTTTTTACTTTTCCCTTTGGGAGATCCTAATAATATATTTGAATTCTTTGATTATGTGGGAGTTGTTGTCACATGGAATTGCACCCTACTAAACATGAGATTTGGCATTCCAATGACACAATGGAAACAACCTCAAGGTGTGGGAACTTGCACATATGAGGTCAAATCTCTAGAGAAGGTTGACTTCCTCTTTCAATCCAATGCAATGTGTCATCCCAACCCAACATATGAAATCTTACAATTTCCCTACTCTAACAACTCACAGTGGAAAAGGGTTAAAAATAATGTATGAATGGGAAATGGTAGGTGGTACACCAAGATGAAAAAGTTATTTCTTCCTGACCAATATTGCTCAGTACATCAAAGAAGAGGATCAAGAGACTTGTGCAATTCTCTATTTGGTTGATTCCGACATGTAAACATGGAGGTTAGGGTTTCACAAGGTGATGGAAGGAAAGAAAGATTATCAAATAGCAACTATAAACAATTTAACTCAACATAGATGCATGGAAAAAGACAAAAAAGCACTCAGATACACAGGTAATGAAACTTACACAACTATAAACAAAGCAAGAAGAGGCAACTATGATCAACTTCATTAATGTAGAAGCATAGATCTAATTTTAAAGTTACAAAAATACAAAATGCATAAGTTTATCAAAGGAAAATCCTAGAGAAGCCAAAGGAAGAACCCTTCGAAATAATACAATTCTTGCCTTTATAATCAAGCATAACTTGGATGACTACAACCAAACCCTAACCCAACTAGGGTTAGTAGTTAGAAGAAATTTGATCCAGGAAAGATCAACTCTTGAAATCTGCACCAAAAGTAGAGCTTGGAGAAACCAAAACCTCCATGCCATACCTTTGGCATAAATGTTTGCTTGAAAGTGCATCCAAATCCCTCATAAAATTAGGGATATGGGCATGAACCTATCAGAAGGGACAAAACAACAACAATAAATGAGTATGGGTGCCATACAATCCACTTACATAAGTCAAAGAATATATTGAATGTTGTTCTTGAAGCCCAAAAGTCAAAATAGGTAGTTGAGGAGGTGATTCAAGCATTAATGGGTAAGTGCACCAATCTGTGACACAATTTAGGTGTCAAATTGTAAAATTTCACAAAAAAAGGCCAAAATTGGCCATTTGGCACACACCAAATTTGGCGCTTGCCAAATTCAAAAGAAAAATGAAAGCACAAAATGTATTTCAAACCCTCATTTGTCTTCAACCCACAGCTTGGCTTGGAGGATTGGAGGTTTGCAACTCGCGCTCGCCAAATATCATCCATTATTTGCATTGTTAGTTTTCTATCTTTCACAAGGATGTCACCAACACATCAGACCCTCATTTGTCTTCAACCTATAGCTTGGCTTGGAGGATTGGAGGTCTGCAACTCACACTCGCCAAATATCATCCATTATTTGCATCATTAGTTTGCTATCTTTCACAAGGATGTCACCAACACATCAAAGACATTGAAGATTACGAAGAGGTATGTATTTTTATTCAATTTATTTCAAATTTTATTTAAAATGCAAATTGTAATAGGTTTTTATAATAATTTTTTTTTCTAATTATCAGGGAATGAATCTCCACCTCAAAACTTTGAGAATTCATAGTCACCCCCTTAGGAAGAGCCTCCTATTCAAGAACAACCTAAAACCCCTCCATCAATTCATAGGCATCCTCAAGGAACACAAGAAAATATTCTAAATCAAATTGAAAACAATAAAAGAGACATTGAACAATTAATTGGAAGATTAACCAAGCATGTTGAAACCCACCCTTATAGGAGAGAGATTGTTGAATCATTGAAGTCAATTGTATCTCATGTAAGAGAAATGAGCAAGAAAATAATTTTTTGGTCATAATTTTTGTAACTATAATATTGTCTACATGAGATAATATGAGACAATATTATGCTAGAGGTTTGTCATATGTAGATGTTAAAAAACAAAAAATTAGCAAAGCCGACTTGTGTGCCCTATTTACAGATGCGAAAACCAACTCACCTTTGTCTCATACATACAGGAGGTTCCCCATCCATTGGTGCCACCATGAGTTAATTAAAAATAAATTTTGGGAGCGGTGGTGGATGGTATTTGACCAACCTCCATGCAATAACCATGAGGTACCATAATACTTTTTGAGAAAAATCTATTGTGATTTTATCCTCAATAAGATGCCAAATTATTTTGACATCTTAGACTTTCAGGGTAGAGGTGGGGGCTCCACACATGATAGACCTGTTGCACGACGTAATCCAAATTTGGCACCGAGACCCTTGGCCAGACCCATGGCGGAGCATGTCATCATTCCTTCCATTGTTAAGGATAGTATAGAGGTGGGCATGCTGGAGTCGATTGGCTCACTCACCCAAACCATTTTACAGTGTACGAGGCCTCTAGGAGAGCCTAGTGTAGAGGAGACGTGTAGGCCCCAAGCTCCACCCCACCATTGTGGCGCTTGTAGTGCAACTTGCACGTATGATTATTAGAATGCTCGGGATGCAGCTACACAGCCTACATTAGTTGTAGAGGCGATGGATTTCATAGATGATTTGCTAAATGATACATTGGACATTGAAAATCAGGTAAAATTTAGCAAGTTCATTTAATGTTGTTTATTAAATTATATTTTGAAATTTAAGAATAAGTAAATTAGTAGAATTTTGATTTGATGAAATTTCAAGGTCGGAGTGTTCATGAGACGTGCCCCATTCCTATAGACCCTTATTTGTTCTCAATGTTGAGTCCACAAGTATGCAACTAGTATTAAAGATATTATTATTGTGTTTGAACAATTGAATTTTATATTTGAATGTTTGTCTCATAACATGCTTTGGATTTCAAATAGTTTCCTAGTGGACCTTTGACCTTCACACCTCACAATTCATTTCCTCAAGAACTTTACACTCAGGTAGTCTTTATTCAATGATGGTGTTGTAAAACAATGTTAGCTAGTTTTCATAATTTTTCATATACAAATCTAAAAAATTGATGAGAAACACAAACATTGCATTTGTATTCCTTGATCGCATCACATTATCTTCTCCTAATTCACTTTTTGTTCATTTATTCCTTCCTAATTCCATCCCATTAGCATTTAATAGTTCATCCTACCATTTAGTCTTTCATTTACCATTTGCAGATGTTGACATTAGACAGCCCCTGTGATGTTGGTGGCACAATGGACCACAGAGTTGCTGCAGCAATAGCCAATTCTGATCCATTGATGAGAAACACAAACATTGCATTTGTATTCCTTGATCGTTTCACATTGTCCTCTCCTAATTCACTTTGTGTTCCTTTATTCCTTCCTAATTCCATAGCATTAGCATTTAATAGTTCATCCTACCATTTACTCTTTCATTTACCATTTGTAGATGTTAACATTAGACAGCCTTGGTGATGTTGGTGGCACGATGGACCACAGATTTACTACAGCAATAGCCAATTTTGATCCATTGAGAGAGGTATGCAACAGATTAGTCAATTTGACATTAAATATTTTCTCTTTTATGGTCTATTATAGAAAATTTTCATGATACTTTTGTGTAGCTTAATTTCTATCTTGATGGTTGCTACAAGTGGTTGTCACTCTAGATCATGGATGTGGTAATGATGTAAATGTGAATGATGACTATCTATATGCGTAAGTGATTATATTTTGTTATATGTCATTCCACAATTCATTTTTTGTGTATTAAAATATTTACATTTTATGGTATCAGTTGAAAGTCCAAAGTGAAGAGAGGAGGACTAGCAAGCGTGTTTGAAAGACCAGAGAACCAACAGTCACTCCATCCAGCTGAATTTCGAAGGAAGCACGAGATCTATTTCCTTCCCCTAAAGGGAAATGACTGTATTAGGGTCGTTTGTTGTATGCCTATGTGGCATTTTGGAACATATGTTTTGTACAAGCGATATATACGTGACATTTTATGTCCATAATATGGCTTCTTTGTACTAAGCCTATATGGCTTTTTTGAATATACTTTATAAACTTTTATCAATATATATCATTGTATACCTTATGGATTTTTTATTAAAAAAATCTTATGTTGCTACTGCCATTCTTGAATGATGTTATCATGTGTATTGTGTAAATCATATGCTTGAATGTTGTAGATATGGATTTTGTTTACATCTAATGCTTAATTAATTACTGTTGATTGCTCAATAAGCTCCATCTAAAGCGTATTGTGCAACTAAGCTCCATTCCTGGTGGTTTGTATCCTTTGGAATTCTTTAATTACTTGTGCCTCACTTATTCGCATGTATGCTTCGCTTATTCACATGTATACTTCATGTATAGTGTGTGTATTCACGTGTATGATTCATGCTTCAAATGCATAGTAGCAAAAATCTTTTGGGGAAAATTTTGACAAACCAAAAGTATAAGAGTTTTTTAAAAAGTCAGGAAAAAATTATATTTAAAAAAATGTAAAAAATTGTAGAACAAGAGATAAAATCTATTTATTTTGAAATTGAAAGGTATTTCCATAGCATATAGAGTTATAGAGAGCAAATAAAATAAAGATTTTAACTAATGAATTGTAAAAAATATTTTTTTGTAGTTTATATTCATATTGTTGATTACATTTTATTGCACATCTTTCAAAGTCAAAGCATTACTTTATACTGCATAATTAATAGCTAGATGTTGATAGATGACAAAATTTCAATTACAATATAGTTTTTACAAAGTCAACCCAAGCAGTTATGCAATTACTTCACATTACATAACTAATAAGTAGGAGCAGCTGCCAGTTGCATTTTGTTATCATGGCATTCTATGAGGCCAAATTTCTTTAACGTATTTTATCAAATAGTTCATTACCTTGTCTATGTTGTACCACAATTTTCATACATGTCTACCAAAGTATTTTTTCAAACAGTTCATTGCCTTGTTGCTATGGCTAAAAGCATGAAACAAGTGCTTTCAAACAAGCTATGGATGCTTGGAAAAAATCTATCAAAAGCATAATAGCAAGCAATACTATAGACAAGGCAATGAACTGCTTGAAAAAAATGCCTGAAAGAAATGTGGTCTCATGGTAATGGAATGCCATGACATGCAAATTGCTATGGATTTTAATGCCATTCCATCACCATGAGACCATGTTTCTTTGAGGAATTTTTTCAAACAATTAATTTCCTTGTCTATGCTACCACATTTTTTGTACATGCTTACCAAATCTTTTTATCAAACAATTCACTACCTTGCTAATATGGATAAAAGCCTAAAATAGGTGCTTGCAAACAAGCTATGGATGCTTGGAAAAAATTTATCAAAGCATAATAAGAAGGAATAGCATAGATAAGTGATGTAGAGACAAGGTAGTGAACTAGTAGTATATGATGGATGCTCCCATGTTTTACAAATGAGGGGTGAGCTCAATTTATAGGCTCCTCGAATACAATTCAATGGCCAAGATTGATTTTGAATCAACGACCGAGATTACAAAATAAAACCCTAATTAGGGTTTGTCAAAACTAACTACCTCTCGACCAATGAGAAAATTACATTTGGGGGCACTTGTCCTTCTGCTAAATATAAACCAACAATAAAAATTTGTTGCATTATGAAGCATCAGGTTCATTGAACCTAGACATGCTAGCTTGGAACAATTTGATTGGTTGGAAGATGACGGGACACCATCTTAGTGTGTTGGATGTTCCCTTTGATCTTGGCCTAAGGAGGACTTCAAGATATGTTTTCCATCTCCTATTTTCAGCTTGGGGTGGACTTTAAGTTGTCTTTGCCATGTATGCTTTGAGCTAGGCCGACTTTACGTTGTCTTTTCCATGTATGCTTTGAGTTGGAAAAACTTTACCTTTGTCTTGGACAAGCATTATTCAATCCAAGATCAAATTTGATAGTAGGTTGGACATAGCTTTTCTTTCGCAAGTGAACTTTGCATCATCTTCGACATTTTCTTTGACCATGGGCATGGCGGACTTTGCTTGTGCCAAGATCAAGGACTTGTTTCTTGACTTAGACATGTCGATTTTCCTTCCAAGTGAAAACCGAGAGAGGTTATTGTAGAGGATCACAAACACACCATAGGCTCGGATGAGAAAGTTTCAAGCATCGTGGTGTCTAAGAATCATGTCAAGTTTGCAGCCATTTTACACTTCAAACTCTAAGAGATTCAACCAACAACATAGCTCAAAGCCATTCGCTGTTTGGGTGTGAAAGAGGACCATTCCTAGTGTAAAAATACCCACTTGAATGCGTTGGAATAGTTAGTTTGGTCACACAAGTTGCAGAACGAAAGTTGCACCACTTTGCAACTTTGCACTACTTGCATTTGACAACTTTTTCCACAAGAGAAATTCACACCACATAAAACCGATAGAGAAAAACTGAAACAGGTTATTGTAGTAGGCGTACGTCACCATATCCCACATAAAGTCTCCACAAGAAGTTTCCAAGCATCTTAAGGTCCTAGTACTTCTGGCGTCAAGCCTGCTCACGCATACCTCGACTTTAAAGCATCCACGGCTGGAACATAGCTCTAATCCATTCCATCGCCGCGCGTAAAAGATAACGGCCAGCCTAGGTGTGTAAATTTACTCCACTTTACGCATTGAATAGTTATTTTGGTCACACCATGAAGGCGAAAGAGTGCCGGTAACTTACACCTGCACCACTTGCATTTGACAACTTTCTTAAGAGGAAATCTCGTCAACACAGTGAAAACGCTTCCAAGATAGCAAAAAATGAGAGAACCTATTATAGAGTGGCACAACATGATCCTCAGAGGGCTCGATGAGAATTTTCTAAGGCCTGCTACTAAGTAACGCCGCTGCCGAAGTTTGCGCAGCCTTGTTTTGGCATCTCAAACCTAAGGATTCACCCCGTTGAACGAAGTTCGCCGTGAAAGCAATCAAACTGTTTGCGTGAAAGAGGACTATCTCTAGTGTAAACGCATTCAATTTGACGCGCTTTGGAATAGTTAATGGCTCATGAAGAACTTAAAGTTGCACCACTTGCAATCCTTGCACTACTTTGCATTTGACAACTTTTTCCCTCAGCCGAAAACTACCATGTGAGAAATGCCTCCGGTATAGAAAAATTGAGAGTATATTGGTGAGTGGCACAACACAATCCCATAAGGGATTTGACGGTAATATTCTAAGCCCCATGATGTCCGGTTAATGTCATGCTGCTTGCACCATTTTACACTTTACTCTTTACATTCGGGCCTATCAATCGTGAAATTTGTCGAGGCGCTGCCCAGCACAGACCATTCCCACGCCAGAACAGTAATCAAATTCTATTGAATAGTTATTTGGCTGTTAATGTTTGCAAAACAAAAGTTGCACCACTTTGCAACTTTGCACTACTTGCATTTGACAATTTTTCTCCAAGCGAAATATTGTCACTGCAAGAGAATGCCTCCGAGATAGCAAAAATTGAGAGAGATTATTGTAGAGGGGCACAACACAATCCCATAAGATCTAACGAGAAGTTTCTAATCCTCACGGTGTCCGAGTAACGTCATGCTAAAGTTGGCAACCATTTTATAATTCAAACTGTTAAGGGATTCAGTCAGTTGAACGTAACTCAAAACAATTCAACGTGTTTGGGTGTGAAAGAGGACCATTCCTAGTGTAAACATACCCACTTGGATGTGTTAGAACAATTATTTTTGTCACACAAGTTACAAAATGAAAGTTGCACCACTTTGCAACTTTGCACTACTTGCATTTGACAACTTTTCAAAAATTTCTCGCATATATACCCAGTTACATCTACATACATCAATTAGGTTAGCCTAATTAGATGTAGCTCTATTTTAATTCAAAATTGCTTTGGCAGCTCCATACTCGATTCCAAAACCTCTTCACGCTCAAATCAAATGTGCAACACTTAATTTAGGTCAGCATGGATCTAAAATAGATCCCCTTAACACCTAATACTTAATTAATCTCCACAACATATATCAAACATTAGGTTGCCCACGAAATAGACCTAATCACAAAATAAGCCAATTGATCACACACCAACAATCCATCAGATCATATAATCACTCGCTATCTAGAATATATAGAGTATTGACATCTATAAACCATCTCCCAAAATTGTATATTTGAATTCCAATTACCAGAGGAATGTAGACCATCTTACACTTACACATTTACCCTATATAAGGCCAAAAATTGTATGATGAACTTCTGTTACTTGAAACTCTAAGCCTATTCATCTAAAATCATTGAAATATTGATCATAGATGCATATAATAGCCAGGAATAACATACTGTAACCTCATTAGTTGATCTTATTACATGAGAAATTCTAGACCAAATTACTAGATTAAGATGTCTCCATTATGTTCACCGGAATAGGGAAAACTATCACTAATTAATGTTGGCATCAATAACAACACATTAAAGGGTTCCTTCTTCATTATTTCAACAAACAAGGTGTGATGAAGTACCAATATTAAATGATTGTGTCACAATTAAATGACATGAGTCAACATTAAATGACTTGGGACTCTAATATTAAATAAAAGCTAAAAAGACAAAATCTTATCTAAAACAACTTAAATATGCCTAGGACCTAAGTGGACTTAACATGTAAGTAGGACCCCACTAAGTAATCAGTTAGGAAAAGTACCTATTTACACAAACATGGTGTTCTTTCCTAGTTGAACAAATGTTAGAATATTGAATGGTATGAGTCAACTTGGATAAATAGACTTGCTCACATTTGGGAAAAGTCGAGTGAACCCAAAAAAGCTTATTTTAGATGGTTGTGCCTATTGAAAAAGCTTGTTTTAAATGTGGAAATTCAGTCAATTGGTATTCAACCTAATTTTTGTTCTTTGTGTGAAAGGCCTGAGATTTTTGAACATCTATTTTTTGAATGTCAATTTCTAGCCTCTCTTTTGGTTATGTTTTTTGAAAATAGGATTGGTTGGGTTTGCAAAGATGGTTTTCCATGGTCTAAAATCCTTTTTGGTTATATGAACTTTTTTTATTGATCTTAATGTGTTTTGGTTGATTCTTACTAATGAGATTTTGTGGTTTATTTGGAAGAAGAGAAATGAAGAGGTCTTCTAGCGAAAAAGGAGCCTTACTAAGTTTCGTAGTGAAATCACTTTTTTCACAGTGTTTTGTAGGTATATACAATTATGGAAATACCTAGAGATAGCTTCATGATAAATCTAAAAGAAAGTTTGACCATGGTGTACAAAACATAGATTAAAAATGCATGTTTCTCCCCTCAAGGAAGGAATAACCTAAACAAGCATGAGCTAGAAATTCTGAAATACTACATGAAAGAGCACAATATACAAAAACCTACCCATAGGGAAAAGACTTCCTATTGCGAGGAACTATAGGCACCAACTAGTGGTAAAGGATATTGATTTTGAGGATGAGGTTGATCTATCAATGGGCACATTTGATTGTGAAAAGTGTGAAAACAACAGTAATGTTAGGTGTTGTTGGGAGTAGTTTACTTAGCATGCTAGAAAATACTTTTTTGTTTTATAACTAATGATGTAAAAGGTTAAAATTTGGAGCTCCAACTCCTTATACTGTAAAGAAAAACTATGTTTTTGCACATAATTTTAAATATATTATATAATGTTGTTCCCTCATTAAATGAGGTATCCCACATGGGGAATCTTAAGATTCAATGTATGACATATTTTGACATTATCCAAGTGTTATGATGGATGTGAGAGATCATGTAAGAAGAGGGTTACAAAATGGACTTGTAAGAGCATCTTGGACAATCTACTTTTGGATCTAATGTATAAGAGAATCTTAGAAAAGGAATTAATCTTCCAAATTGGAGCATATCATTTAACTAATTGATTTGTCAAAGATGAGGTTACACTCCCATACATTTACGACATGTAAGAGCATTATTAAATGCTTCTAAAGTGGATTACTAAAACTTGAGTATTCAATGGTGGGTTCTTATATATTAAGGATACATTCTATTGTGGGATTATTGACTGCTCATGAAAGGTATTGGATTTGGCCCATGATTTTGTTGAAACCACAATAGGTTTACAATATTGGAAAACTCTATATATACAAGCCAAGTAGTATATTGAATTGGCATCAATTTAATTGTATTACAAGGTCTTGAAGGTTTTAAGTTTGAGGCTATGTATTGATATGTTAGTAAAGTGTTTGACACTACGGCTACATCATTAGTGGGGGTTATCATTCTATTGTAAACTTATTTTAAGTAATATATTGAGTTTTTCTTTTGGTAATGGGTTTTTGCTCAAAGGGTTTTCCCATGTATATGGTATGTTATGTTCTCTTTTATTATATCTTTTATCAAATTTTCTCCTTTTAAATTTAATTTAAGGCATACTTGATTTATATCAAATTTTTTTACTTCCATTTCTCCCATTAAAAGTACAAGCATTTTAAAGCCTACATGCCACTACTGACTATGTTGAGTTCATTGCAAGATTTTGGAGGTCAACTCTACAATTGTATAGTTAGCTCTATAGTAATATAGTTCTTTGATCGCTTGATCTAGTTCAAATGCCTCGTTAGCTCCTAAGGTCACTATCGCAACCTTTAGTCCACTTTCATTTGTTAGTTTTAAGTTTTCAAACTAGTCCTAAAGGTATTTTCCTTATTTTGCATTTTGTCGACACTAACTAATCTTGAATTAGTGGTACCATTTCTTACCTTTTTACTTGCCTTTATTATTTATTATTTATTATTTAATTTTCAGTTTAGATTACTTGTCTTTACATGTTTAGATTACAACTAATTATTTACTTTATCTTTATATTGAAAAAGACTAATTAGCTTGATTAAGTACAATCCATAGACTTAAAGCAAAATAAATTCTCTAAAAATATACCATAGACCTACTAAATTTGTGTTAAATGAATATATATACACAAATCTCTTATCTCTTGTTTATCATTTATGTATTAAATGTTTGATTAATGATCTATCTCTTTAGACTCAGCTCTAAATTTTAAAGTTAGATATTGTTTATTATTAATTAATCAATTTAGGGGCGTTGGGCCTAGCTCAATTGGCTAAAGCATCCTATTACAAGCAAGAGGTCACAAGGTCTAGTCTAAAAAAAAATTATTGTAGTGTGTATTTAATTATGCTACAATATTAATTTAATAAAATACATCTATTAAAAATATATACTTTGTATTTTTAATAAGACATGTTTTAATATTTTCTTGATAGAATTTGAATTTTTTTTTGTGAAGTAACCTTCAATTGAAATATTATAATTGAATAATATTCTTCAAATTCATTAAAACTTGTACTTAACCTAATTCTCTACATACTATTATTTAAACTTGTTCTATTATTTAAACTTGTTCTATATATATATAAAAGAATGAAACAATAAAAATTTAAATAGACAAATAATGATTTATATTAGCACAAACTTTTGTATGTGCAAAAAGATGGTTTGAATATTTTAAGCCGTTACACTTACAAGAAAATATATAAATGCAGTGCTCTAAATTTAATAAGGTCTCATATGCTTAGAATTACCTCTAATCTAAACAAGGTAAGTTAGATGCAGAGATAGCCTGTTTCCCTTCTACCTTTACAAATTGAAGGTATTAAAACAATTACTTAAAATCAAATAATTTTTTTTAAAACTTGAAAAAGCTACTT
>VDFB02096269.1:0-21767 GCA_007258455.2 Sequoia sempervirens | reverse complement strand
CCAGCACACATTTGCACGTAGGAATCATCTTAGGTTGCATATTAAGCATCAAATCTCATTTTCTAGGAAGTCATTTTAACAACATTTGTGCCCATAGAAATATAAGGGCCAAACGGTTTAATAAATCCCTAGAAATAGAGGACAATGATATGTATTTGAAAGATTTGATTGTATTACGAATAGAGTAGTTTTACTTGCTTCAAACTTTCAATGTAAACCGTTTCATTAAGGTTTGTGTTGACATTAAATTCACTCCACATTCAACACACACACAAGAGGTTAACAAGAATTCTTATGATGTAAGATTCAAAATTTAAAAAAGAGTGCAGCCAGTAAGGAAATTTTTATCGATGATTATGTGGTTAGGGCTAATGGTAGCATTCAAAGCTCTTTGGAGTGATACGACTTCAAGCCACCTCAATTCAATTGGTATCTTATTTTATTCTTTGATGTTTAGTTGTTTTTAGTCTCTTTTGGGAGGTCCTATAGGTGTTGCTAGTAGTTTACAACCTTATTGTTGTTTGATTCTTTTTACTAGCCCTTTGTTGTGTACTATACTTCATTGTTATATTTGTTTTCATCTATGTATAAGGTTTTGGTCCCTTTCAAAATCTTTTTTTTTACTGTTAATTAAAAAACCTATTGAAAATACATTGAACTATATAACTGATGATAAATTGTACAATAGGTATTTCAAGAAAAAAAAATATCATAAAATGATTTAAATTAGATTGAGTTTAATAAAAATCTTGAAACCATGTTGAACTTGAGACCTTGACAACTATAAATTAAAAAAATTCTAGAATCATGGAAAATCCCATAAATAGGAATAGTGAACATAAACCACTATAGGTTTCTAAGTTAGTAAAGACCTAGTTATATAAGCCTTAGAGAAACATTTGTCGATGTTTGTTTCTTTTCAAGAGAGTTAGGGGAGGTTTCAATTAAGTCTATTTTTCCCAAGTTGATTGTGTCATTTTGACCATCAACAAGTCTCGCCCCACACAAGTGCATTGGTACTCATACTTATGACTATGCAACCACGATATGAATGCAACTTAAAAAAGGAAAATATTCATTGACCATTAAGATACCTATTCATGCATAATGAATGAAGTAAAGTCAATAAATGATGACAATTTCTTTCCTCTTAACCTTTCTAGGTTCATATACCAATTGCTTATTTTTAATATATGATATGGAAATGATATAAATTAAACTAATAAATATGTTCATTTTCCCATAACAAAAGCATGTTCATAAATGAACAAGAGCATATTTCATTCCCTACCATGATCCAATTCATGACTTAAGCAAGATGAACAACTAGGTGCACTAGCTAGTTCCATTCATCTACATACATATAATGTTCCTTTCAAGCACAAGTGAATACATGATATTAAGCTCAAAATATTATTCTTAACCATTCATAACATAATTTATAAAAATATGAACCTTTGTCTAGACATTAATTACTCATATTAAATACATTTTCTATAAGGCCTAAAATAATTGTCAAATGAAGTTAAACGTTACATATTTTTTAATATTTAGAGTACTCTTATAAATTTCAAAAAGAGAGAAAAAACATCATAGTTCAAGCCTATATAGGCAAGTGCATGGAAATGATGTAAAAAAAATGGTCAAATGGTCAATTTTCTACAACACACACTCGTGTTATGTTCAAAATCACATAACATGATCATGTTATGGCTTGGTAAATACCAAGCCATAAAGTGCTTGTGTTTTATGAGCCATAAATCTTTAACGCATGTCGCATGTACAAAGGTGTGTACTAAGGGCCCATACCTATTTACACTTTTGAAGGATGTGCATGATTTGAACATGATAATGAGTGTTAGGAATTTGCAAGTGGGGAATTGGTGGGTTAATTGATTTTAGCCCACTTAATGAAAAGTGGATGGAAAAAGGGAATTAAATAAGTAGGTATATTTATTTAATTTTTGGGATGATGATAAGGGGTTTAGATAAATGAATATTTGGCTTTATTTATCTAAGATGAACTATATAAAAGGACAATTAATGATTTAGACTAGGATTAGGGGTCAAGTGAATAGTGAATTTATTAATTAAATAATAAAATATAATTTAATTAATGAGGGGATGAAAAATAGAGAATCTATCGAATAAATATATATTTATTCGATCAATTATAGAGGAAATTATTAACTAACTAGCTGAAATAATGATGTGTTAGTTTCAGATGTCGATAATTATATTATCATTTATTAACTTAAATCCTTGATTATTAAGAATATCATACACCTTCTACATACCTAAAACACAAATGAATTAGATTTTGATAACTCATGTAACTAATTTAAAAACTTGTTAAAAAGGAAAATAAACAATATGTTGCCCAAACTCAACCATAGTACCTCAGTGGCACAACATAATTCTTAACAGGTCAATTATCCCAGTTTTGTGATCTTAAGAGCATGGCCATCCATCGAAACATTAAGAATTCAAAATGTTGAGGGTGGTTTGAAATGTTGATTCAAAAAAGCATACACAGTTTAATCCAAAAACATACATTCTATTCTTCATGAACTGTGGGAAAATTATTCTTATTACATTAAGAATTTCCAATCTTTTTCTTAAGACATGAATGCAAAACGTTGAAGCATAGAGCAGACAAGCCAACTCTTTGATGAAATATCTGAAAAGTACATATAAAAAAATGCACAGATTGTCATATTCTTTGACCAGATGATTCATAGAAATGTGGGCCAACTGTGTGATGAAATGCTGAAATATATATATATAAAAGAATGCACAGATTGTCATATTGTTTGACCAAGTGATTCATAGGAATGTGGTCCCATGGAATGCCTTGTTTAGATCAATTCTGCTCGTGTTGGAAATTTTTGAAGGCCTGTGCAGAAGGGCCAAAATTCCTTTCACAGTCCTCCTTACGGACTGCATTATTTTGTCAGTTTTGATCAATATTAAAAAAAGGACAAAAGCACCAGGACAATGAGATAACAATACAGTGCCTCTGCCACTGTCTTCTTAATGTATAGTCCCATGTCATTCATTAATAATCATAACACGGATTCATTCCATTTGTCCACGAACTCAGAAGAAGAGCTTCTGATTCCCACTTATTACATCTACTATTCTGCATTCCATGGCACGAACTCACTTCCACCACCCTAATAATGGTAAACTTAAGTAACAAGGCCATTGTCACTCAGATTGTTTTCCCCTCTGTTTTTTTTTGTGGGGCCCCGGCTGTTTAGAAAAAGATAATATAGCCATTCAAGGGGGATCCTTGCATTACTCTGTTCTAGACAGTCTTCCATTGAATGAAGTACAGTGCTTTAAATCCATCAGAATGGCCTTGACTTCTACAATGTCATTTACATCGTGCTTATTTTCTGTGGTGGATCCATAGATGATGTAGAATATGACTCTGTGAAATCTACATCACCTCTGTCATTCATGTGCCCTCGTGCCCAGGCAAGCCCTTAAATAATATCTTTCCCCATTACTATTTCCTACCTATAGAGGAAGGAACGTGTTAAGAGCTATTGAATAGCAAAACTAAAGGCTGCCAAAATGGTGAGAATATGCTATAGGCAAATAAAATTCCATGAATGCTGTAACTATCTGAGTAAATGCATAACTCTCCCATTCTAATCTCATGAAATGGATGGATGTGT
This sequence comes from Sequoia sempervirens, assembly GCA_007258455.2. Classification (NCBI taxonomy): domain Eukaryota; kingdom Viridiplantae; phylum Streptophyta; class Pinopsida; order Cupressales; family Cupressaceae; genus Sequoia; species Sequoia sempervirens. The sequence continues at coordinate 18,081 of VDFB02096269.1, read as the reverse complement.
GATGTCCAGCCAACTTTGACTGGGCATTTGGAGAAATTTGTTTTGTAATAAAAGCACTTTATTGCCTTCTGTAATGAATTCTTAAGTCAAGACTCCACAAGACTCTTCCTTGAAAATCTGATTCATAAATGGATTATGAAATGTGATTTCAGACATTGATATAAAATAAATCTTACATAATTTAATTTAAAAAAATATATATATGATACAGAAAGAGAGGACTGTAATAGCTCTGAAGAGATGCAAAGAATTTCATGATAAGTCTTGCTACTGGAGGTGAGTACATTTCCTGGATCAAACCCAAGACATTGGAGAATTCAGATTTGGTTTTATTGTTTTTTCCATTTTCCTTTTCATTTTTTTTATATGAATCTAAGTTAATTTTTGGAGTAACTTTGGAAAAGTTTAAGATGAAATTTTAAGAGTAGTTTTTTTTTAAAAAAAAGAAAAAGTTTTGGGATGAGTTAAGTGGTTAAATAATCTAGATTTCATTTTCTTAAGACTGCACGTTGTCACAAATATTGATCATATAATAGATTTAAACTAGCTCTAGGAAAATTCACCATCAACAATTCACTGTGAGAAAATTCATGCCATGACATTAATATTTTTTAATATATATTTCAAAAACTTTGATATATTAAAAAATATTAATGTTTCCGTCGCGGTGAATTGCTGGGGTGAATTTTACTTGGCGGTGAATTTGTCATGGCGGTGAATTGCTGGTGATGAATTTTGGATGAGAAATTAACAAGAATTTTCATGTTGTAGGATTGCAAATTAAAAAAGGAGCGCAATAGTAAGGAAATTAGTATCAATGATTATGTGGTTAGGGCTAGTGGTAGATTTTGACATCATGGACAAAAGTTGTGTCTTTTTGAAAATTTATTAAAAAAGAGTAAACAATTGTTATTTGGAGGCAAATCCCAAAAAAATATAGGGATATGGAGAAAAATTAGTTACACCATGATGAAGTAGATAGAATTAACTTCTCATTGCTTATAAGAAGTCAAAAATTGACTCCTTGGGTGAAAGTTATGGCAAAAAGGAAAAATGCATCTTTAAGGAACATTGTATAGGCCCTAGTGGTTTTGTGGTGGCCAAAGGGTGGTGCCACTTAGGTGGGTTGCATTGGGAAAAGCTACACCTAGGTGGTTGGTCAATAGCACATAGGGTAAAGGCGGTGCTAGTGGCAACATAAATATTGCAATGGTAGGTGGAGCCTTTGGTGGTGACTTGGTAGTGATCTCTTGGCATTGATGATGACAGGAGGTGGGTGAAGCATTCAATGGTTGCTTTGGTAGTGGTAGAGGCACATAATTAAGTTGGAGGTCTAAACCTCCTAGGTCCTATATGGCCTACAACAATTTTTTTGTTGAGACCCTTTTAGAACCTTGACTTACATGTATAAAAATTACCCCATGGGTAGAAACCTTCAAAACCTATAGTCTCTTGCCTTGCATAGGATGACCACTAACATTAACCTTGTGTACCATCTATACCTTATATATATATATATATATATAATTTAACCTTCATATGATGATATAGGAGCAATGCAAAGTTGACCCAACATGTAATTTGAGACAACCTTGACATAATCTATCGATATGGTGGACATATGATTACATAAATATATAGATCCTTATAGACTATATGGAACTCTATATGGCCTCTAATGAATTCCCTCCCAAAATGCCAAAATTTTCTAGCACCAAAACCTACTATATGGTCCTTTTGAGTGCAATTATGAGAATAATTTTCCTCTAGGATGCATCATTTGAAATTAAATGCTTGAAAGCCCTTGCTAATTCAAGATAACTTGGGAATGGATTTGTGACCTAGTTTTAATACTATGCTTGAGAAGCTAAGATCAAACATTCCACAAATGATAATATGAAAGATAAAAAGTGTAAAATAAATGTACAAATGCGCCTTACAAATAAAGTCAAGGATGATGAGGTAATAAGGCAAGATTGAAGTTTGACTACCCTTCCAAAAGTGAGACACTTGAGACATGTGTGGGGACATATATAGAGTCCACATGAGGGGAGAAAAAAGATAAAAAAATGTCTCTCTAAGTGAGCTTAAGTGCAGTGTGGATAGGACCAACTAAGTAAAAGTAAACTAGATAGGTACAATAATAGTTTTCACACTAACACCCAAGACTACAGATAATTTTATGAAGAACACAAAGACTCACAAAACTAAGAAATCCCATAAATGGATGTCAAGATACTAATATGTATCCTAATTTAGGATTTCACACTACACTATAACTCCTTGTATTGTTTCTACATAAACACAAGTTAAGCTCCCTCACAATCTTGAATAAACCACTCTGAGCCTCCTATATATCCTACCATTCCTATACACACCAAGATAACTATTACCTAATTTTTTATTGAAAATCAGAGCAAAAATAAAAGGAAAATATTTTCTGCAAAAAAAAGTCAAAGTCAAAGTCAAAGGAAAGAAAAGTCAAAGTCAAGGGATAATGATAAGGATTGCAAAATATCTTATCCATAGAGGATAAGGATTGCAAAATATCTTATCCATAGAGGATAAGAATGACAACTCATGATAAGATTGACAACTAATAGGATAAGATTGACAACTCAAAGGATAAGGATGACAACTTAGAGGATAAGATTGACAACTCATAGGATAACATTGACAACTCCTAAAGCAAAAAGGTGAATCTTATCCACAAGGGATAAGATTTACAAATATCTTATCTACAGAAGATAAGGATGACAACTCATAGGGAAAATATCTAAAGTCAACATGACTTTGATTTTAGGCTCTCAAAATCTATAAATAAGAGGCCTATGTTTGTTGAAAAGCATTGGAAAAGTTTATTGTTACAAGGTGACATTCAGTCCTTTGATTTTTTTCAGTCATAATCAGGTCTCTACTTCTGTAATCTTTTTCATTGATTGCATCTTCAACCTTATTTCACTCTAAAATAATGGTTGATTTTATGCTTGTGATGTAATATTTTACTATTTTTCTAGAAAACAATCATTGTAGTAGCCTTCAGTGATTCAAAGATCAACATTTTTCCCCTATTTGTTTCAATTTTCTATGTGTATGAAAGAAAAGAAGGTAGTATTGTGAGTCCTATGACTCCTTGATTGTTGCTATTCTACTCTTACCTCTGAATTACTATTGCAAATTACTATGTGAAGCATAAGATTGAGATTCATAGGCTATGTTACTGAAACGAAGTAGAAATCTACTATATTTGGTGTATCACCTTCATTTTCTATTTTAGTTTTAGATTATCAAATCTTTTTCATCTCTTTTTCCCAACAAGGTTCTTTAGTTAGAGTTAGTTGTTAGGTGATTTACCAAGGGGAAGTCGCCCTTTAATCAGAGGTTGACTTCGAGTTGCACAAGTCCCACAACTTGAGAGGTCATCCCATGTTTCACAAGATAGTTGGATTCAAGATTTAGCAGGGTGCATAGTCCAGGTGATAACAGTTTTTGGCATGTCCGGTGGGACAAGCTTCTCTCTATTGAAGAATTTGGTGTTTTATTCAATGCATCTAGCTTTTTGAGGCATATCTTCAAACACCATGGAGATTCCATTCACATCTACTAGTTCAAGCAGTGCTAGTTCCATTTCATACCGTTGAAGAAGTGGTGCCTTCTTCAACATTTCAACCTTTGGAGGCGTTCTTCAAGCACTTGGTGACTCCACAACTCTTTAGGTGACTCTTTGGTATGTACCCAAAATCTTTGGCTGGGCAGTCCTTTGCTCTTATTTAATAATTTTCAAGGTGTTTTCCATGCTTAATAATGTCAATTTTTAGAGGAAACCATATGTACACTCCACCATATCATAATAATGCTAACTTTACACCTCCCAATCAACCATATCAGGTTGGTTATACCTCCCATTTCATTCCATAGAACCCCGTTGTCGTGGGTTCTGAACCCTTTCAAAATGCATACCACCCATCCCACCCTACTCAGTCTTCTTGGATGCCTACATATTCCTATCAGCAACCCCAAGAGGCTCCTTGTACTTCCTTTCAATCCCAAAACACGAGTGAACTCGTGTCCATGTTGAGGGATCTCCATAGACAAATTATTGAGCTTAAGGAGCAACAAGCATTTGACCTACAATGCGAGGAGTGGGAAAATCAAGCCTATCAAGGGTAGCAAGAAGGTTATTTCCCACGTCATGATGAGTTTGTCCGTCAAGCTCATTATGCACAATAGCAAAATAATGACGCTCAATGGAGGTATGAGTAGTAGTTGGAGGCACAAAGAAAGCAACAAGAAGAGTGTACAACAAGAGATCTTGTTGCTAGGAAAGAAAAAATTAGACTTTCCCTTGCTTTAGCACAAGTGCCCAAGACTCAGGCAACCCCTTGTGTGCCTAGTTTTAGACAAGCACCTCCACCATTTCCAAAACAACCTGCTAAGGAGGAGGTAAGAAAACATAAATTCCCAAGTTTCAAGAGCCCTAGCAAGCTTCTTGAAACTTCTATTAGCCCTCCTTTTGTTCCAGAACAACCTATTATGCAAGAGGTATGCAAGCCCAAAAATTTTAGTTTCAAGAATCCTAAACAACCCCTTGAAACTCCAATAGAACCTCTTGTGCCATCAAGCAGATCTTCTATGTTGGAGATCCTAAGTTTTGCAAGCCTTCATTCCTCACAAGAGCCCATCCTTGAGGAGGCTCAACCTTTTATTCCTATAGAGCAATTTTGGGCTAGGAGTGAAGAGGTTGCTATTGTGGAGCCTTCATGTGCTCAAAATAATGAGTGTCTTGGTTTGCTGCAAGAAAATATTGAAAATGAAATAGTGTTGCAGCAAAAAGACATCAAAAAGGTAGAAAAAATTGATGCAATAGAGGAATCAGTCCTTTCATTTGATGCCCTTCCTTGTTTTGTTGAAGATGAGGAGGATAGATCAGCTATACCTACATCCATTGAAGCCTTCGAACAACTTGGTTTGGGCTTGATGGTTGAAGATAACTCGATGGTTTTGGAGCAGCAACAACATACATGTTTAGCCCCTGTGATAGTGGATGAAGATCCATGATCTATTGAGATTTGTAGTTCTGAGGTGGAGAATCTCTCTTGGGACAATTTAGAAGCTTTTTGCTCAAGCTTGGATGCCAATATTTCATCCCTAAAAGAACAACTTTGTGGGCAACAATATAAGACTGAAGAAGCAACAAAGGAAACGACAACCATTACATGCCAAGAGTCTGATTTTGTTGTAGCTCATTGCCAAGAAGAAATGAAAATAGAGAAACAACTTGAAGAATTTAGTTCTTCACTTGAAGTGTCTCAAAAATATGAGTTTTGTGTTGATGAAGTGTGCATCAATTCAAATGATTTTGTAGTTATTGAGCAACCACACATTTTTTTGGAGAGTGATGCTCCTGTTGCTCAGTTTGATAGTATGCATGAGCTTCAAAGTTTCTCATTTGAGGTGCATGAAGAAGCGATTCCTTGTGCAGATAAAAAATCAGTTTTGGCATATTTTGCATCATCATGTGAGTTGAAAACTTTCTCTTTTTCTTTCAGTTCATGCTTTGAGGAGGTTATCAATGGTGACATTGGCCTATCCTTTTGTGACGTGAGTTCTCTTCCCTCTACAAAAGGTTTGATCTTGGATGTTGACCTATCTTCAAAAAGGTTCACCCTTGCTACTGTATGTTTAGCTGAGACACCAATGTTAGATGAATCTAACACTTGCATCATATTGTTTCCTTGCAATGGAAAAATTTATAGTGAAGTGATCTTGCACCTTGCAAGCGTTTTGTACAGTTACATGCACGTTGGCAGCAATTTTCAGTGGTTGCAGCTAGGTGAGGTCTCCAACTATGGTTTGAGGGAGATTATCTCCTTCAAAAGGTTCATCATTGATAGGGGCAAGCTTCCATACTTTGTTTTTGTTAGTTTAGTGTATATATTGTAAATATCTTGCTTTCCATGAAGTGCATTTGCACACCCTGCATTCTCCTTAAGGGAATGTATGTTCTAGCTTTCATGCTTTCCTCCAAGTGCAGCTGCACATGTTTTGTTTGCTTTGAGGAGGCCCAACTGTTGAAGTTTTCCCCCTCATGACTCTGTGCCCAATGGATTGATAAAGCCTCTAGATCCCATGATTAGTAGGCAATCATCCCGCAGAAATTGCCAAAATGTTACCTAATTTCTTATGGAAAATTAGAACAAAAATTAAAGGAAAATATTTTCTACAAAAGAAAGTCAAAGTCAAAGTCAAAGTCAAGGGAAGAAAGTCAAATCCGATGGAAGAAAGTCAAAGTCAAAATTCAAGGGATGAGGATAAGGATCGCAAAATATCTTATCCATAGAGGATAAGGATTGCAAAATATCTTATCCACAGAGGATAAGAATGACATCTCAGGATAAGATTGACAATTCACAGGATAAGATTGACAACTCAAAGGATAAGATTGACAACTCACAGGATAAGGATGACAACTCAGAGGATAAGATTGACAATTCACAAGATAATATTGACAACTCATAAAGAAAAAAGGTGAATCTTATCCACAAGGGATAAGATTTACAAATATCTTATCTACAAAGGATAAGGATGACAACTCATAGGAAAAATATCTAAAGTAAACATGAATTTTTTATTTTAGGCTCTCAAAATCTATAAATAAGAGGCCTATGTTTGTTGAAAAGCATTGGAAAAGTTTATTGCGACAAAGTGACATTCAGTCCTTTTAATTTTTTCAGTCATAATCAGGTCTCTGCTTTTGTAATCTTTTTCATTGATTGCATCTTCAACCTTATTTCACTCTGAAATAATGGTTGATTGTATTCTTGTGATGTAATATTTTGTTGTTTTTCTAGAAAACAGACATTGTAGCAGCCTTCAGTGATTCAAAGATCAACATTTTGCCTCTATTTGTTTCAATTTTCTCTGTGTATGAAAGAAAAGTAGGTATTATTATGAGTCTTATGACTCCTTGATTGTTGATGTTCTAACTTTACCTCCGAATTATTGTTGCAAATTACTGTGTGAAGCTTTAGATTCAGATTCATAGGTTGTGTTGCTAAAATAAAGTAGAAATCTACTATATTTGGTGTATCACCTCCATTTTCCGTTTTAGTTTCAGATTATCAGATCTTTCTCCTCTCTTTTCCCAACAAGGTTCTTTAATTAGAGTTAGTTTTTTAGGTGATTTACCAAAGGGAAGCCGCCCTATAATTGGAGGTTGACCTTGAGTTTCGTGAGTCCCAAAACTCGAGAGGTCATCCCATGTTTCACAAGATAGCTGGATTCAAGATTTAGCAGGGTGCATAGTCTAGGTGATAACAATAACCAAAACTCATAATGGCTCTTAGTTAAGGGAAATATGTTCCACATATAATCCTTAAGAAAGATCCTATACTTTAGCTTTGCCATCCGAGTCAGTGCAAGATCATGGGGGGCCAAACTAGGCCCCTAAGTGGCAATGAAAATTTAGGAAAACAAAGTTACACAACTTGACATAAAAATTTGAATAGGTTATTAACATAATTTGAAAAATATGTAAGAACAAAATTTGTAGCAAATTGAATGTAGTTTCTAAGCTACTAGCCCTTTTTTGGGAAAAAGTAAATCTATTTGGTTAAAATTTGAAATTTCAATGCAATAGTACTAAATTTTTCAAGAAAAAAAAAGCAGATGTTTGTCCAACCACTCTAATGATGAGAAAAAATAAATATATTTTTTTGAATCTTTCAATATAAGTAGAGGACACATTCCCAGATGTGACACATTATTTTCTATTTTTTTTGCAAGTAAATAATTAGTTATGAATTTTCTAGTAGGAATTTTAAAAAATATTAAAAACCATTTGTCCGGCCACCCTAACTTGGTATTATTTTTTTAACAATAGTTTGTGAAGCATAGTGTGTGGTGCATCTTTTAGATTCAAAAAATCTATAACCGTTTAAAAGTTATAGATGTTTTTCAATCAACCTATCAATTAGGACTTTACACATAGTGCATGTAGAAAATCAATAATAATTATCTATTAAATTCAAAATAAATCATATCTTATATCAGTATAATGTTGTCAATTTGTTGAACAAACCATTTTCATTTCATCAAAATCAAATGAAAAAAAGTCGTCAGCATGAAGGGTGAAGTCCAAAAAACTCTTAGAACCCCTTAAACACATTGAGGATGTTGACTTTTCAGCTTGGTATTCCCCAAGCCAAGTACCAAAGCAATACCATAGAAAAATAGATATCTGATACATATCAGATATCCATTTTGACCAAATCAAAACTCTGATACGCAACAAATATTCGTTAATGTTGAAAACATAATGGATATCTATTTTTTGTAATAGATATCCATTTATTAACACATTCTTATAAATATTTATATATTTTAAATTATATTAGGTTATATAATATATTAATATATATTTATATAAATTAATAATATAATATATTATATTTATCTATATATAAAGCTATATATAATATATATAAGATGGCTCTAGGAAAATTCATTGCAACAATTCATAGATGGAAAATTCATCGCAACAATTCATCGAGGGAAAATTCACCACCATGACAAATTCACCACTAAGTAAAATTCACCGCTAGCAATTCACCGTGGTGAAAATTAACCACATTAATATTTTTTAATATATATTTCAAAAAACTTTGATTTTGTTAAAAATATTAATGTGGTTAATTTTCTGCCTCGGTGAATTGCTACAGTTTGTCATGGTGGTGAATTTTCCGTATGTCATATAAGATATAATATATAATATTTATATAATATAATATAAAATATTAATTTATTATATATAATAATATAATATATAATAATTTATATAATATTAATATGTAATATTTTATATAATATGTATAATTTGTACATATTTATAATTTACACAAAACAAAATGGGTACCCATTCTATCCATAATGAATATCCATTGTGCAAAAAATCATATATTTGGTATGCTTAAATAACAGATATTCACTATTTGCAATTTGAAACAAACACACTAATGTCTTAAAACATAGGGTGTATGTGGTCTGAAAACCAGATATTTGCTTTTTGAAAATGGATATCTGTTATTGAAAACGAATATCTATTTTTAAGAAATTCAAATCTATTGAAGCTTCACCCTATGCATACAATATAATATATAATAAAATTTATATACTATATATAATATAGTATATATTATATAACATATACTATATATATTATATAATATATATATATATAACTTATAATATATAATACATTTATTATATATTAATAATAGATAATTATATGAATTTGAGAGAGAGGGGGTTGGAGTGAGAGAGTGTTGTCTAGGTAGGGTGGGAGGGATAGAGCGAGGGAGAGACATGAGAGAGAGAGAGATAAAGAGACCTAAGAGGGACAGATAGAGAGCAACTTGAGAGGGAGAGACTTGAGAGAGGGGAAGTGGGAGAGAGATAGAGTGGTGTAGGAGCACCATGTTGCATTCAAGCCTCCATGAGGCCAATGTGTAAATAAGTAGTTAAGGATTGCTTAGGGGTCATTTAATAAGGTCTTTCAAGACCATTACAATGTGTTTAAGTCATTTGATGGGTGTTTGGATAGGTTAAGTGGTCATTGTCTACAATTTGCAAAAAAATGAGAATGTTGTCAATTGAGATCCACAATAGGTTTTAGGTGTTTTAGAATTAGAATAAGATCATAGTAGACAACTTATGATGTAAATTGAGTCTATTGGGTTCATTTTGTAAAATTTACATAGACTGGTAAAAGTGTTAAATGTTGCAAAATTGGAAAATTGCAAAAAATTGCAACAAAAGAGTTATGTAGAAGTTGTTGAGTTGGTTGTAGGAAATTGAAAAAACTTGAAAAAGGCATAAATATACTTAATGCATCATTATAAGTGGGTGGTGGAAGATGAATTTTAAGTTTGAAATGAAGAAACCCTCCATTTCTCTATTTCCCATGCCTTATTTCCTATTTTGATGCTTTGTATGGAAGGAATAGACCTCTCCATGATCTGAGACCAATTGGATATGATAGTGTTGTGATTCTACTTTATTTTTCAATTTGTTTCATTCATTTTCATCAAATATGGAGGAAGATATTACATTTTTATTAAAGAAAGGTTTGAAACCCTCCTAGGGTAAACAGTGGGTTAACAAAATTATGGATCTCTTAATCTAACTAGTGGAAAAGTGTAAAAACTTGCAGAATGTATCATTTCTATGTATACTCTCATATTCCAATATTGTAGGTTGTGAAAATTTGGTTTTCTAATGTTAACTTGATGCCCTAGGGTATGAATTTCATGTGTTTCAGACTATCAATGGCAGAGAACAATAAAGTTTGAATGTTTTTCTTTATGAGTTGGGTTTTCTCATGGGTAAGAACAATTTAATATGAGGCTAAGAGGCTTGGAAAACATTTTTTAGGTCAGGGTGTATAAAAAACCATGAAGTTTGAATATTTTTCTTCACTGCCCTATTCTGGTAGTATTGATAGTCATAGTTAAGTTTGTATTCAATATCATTTTGGAGTCTTTTCATGGAATGGGGTTAGAACCCTTTGAAGGTCATCTGATAAAGTGTTTTGAATGGAATTGAAGCCATGTTGGAGGTTTGAGATTCGATTTGGATGTTGTAAATCAAGTTGACAAAGATGAAGAGTCTTAAGAAGCTTATTTAGGCCTGTTTGTTGAATGACAAGCAAATTCAATGAGTGTTGTTACAAAACAAAGATATCTACATTTTTTATATGTTTTATAAGGTCAACAAAGGTACTCAAATGTGTGATTATAGTTGGTGTATTGTTTCTAATCAGATAATTTGTGATGACAGTTCCTAGTTGAAGGGCTACAAGGTTATGGTGCAGATTATGAATCAAAGACCTATTGTTGATATGTCAAAATTGCTGACAAGGTTTTGTGTGAAATAATTTGTAACAAGGCCATTGTCACTCAGACTTTTTTCCCCTCTATTTTTTTTCTGTGGGGGCCTAGCTATTTAGAAAAAGATAAGATACCTATTCAAGGGAATCCATGCATTACTCTATCCTAGACAACCTTCCATTGAATGAAGTACACTGCTTTAAAATCCATGAGAACTCCCTTGACTTCTACAATGTAATTTACATTGTGCTTAATTTTTGTGTTGGATCCATGGATGATGTAGACATGGCACTGATCGATGTAATATGACTTTGTGAAAGGACAACTTATGGTTCACATCACCTCTGTCGTTCATGTGCCCTCATGCACAGACAAGCCCTTAAATCATATCCTTCCCCATGTAAATAAAAGAAGAGTGAAAAACAAGGTGCAAAAAATAGAGTAATCAAATATAAGAAAACACAATAAAGTTATTATTTCCTACCTATAGAGCAAGGAATGTGTTAATAGCTTTTGACTATCAAAACTAAAGACTACCAAAATGGGAGGATATGGTTCAGGCAATAAAATTTCACGAATGTTGTAACTATCTGAGTGAATGCATAACTATCTTACTCCGATCTCATGAAATGGATGGACGTGTGATGCTCAATGAACTTTCACTAGGCATTTGGCTAAAATTTTTTTGTAATAAAATCATTTTATTTCCTTTTGTAATGAATTCTTGAGTCAAGACTGCACAAGACTCTTCCTTGAAAATTATAAAAATCTGATTGTAACCTGAAATTGGGGAACCTGAAACTAGGGAGATAGATAGATAAGACTCTTCATTATTCTCTTATAGGTTTCTTATATCTTGAGGGAATATGAAATGTGATTTTAAATGTTGATGAAAAACAATTTTACATAATTTTATTTAAAAATAATCGATATTAAAATATAGATTATTAAAAAATAAAATAAAACTGAATTAGACATACGAATAGAATATAGGGTAGAATAGAAAATAGATTAATAACAGGACAAAAATAGAGGATTGTAATAGCTTTGAAGAGATGCAAAGAATTTAATGATGACAAGTCTTGCTAGTGGAGGTTGGATGCCAGTGAGTACATTTTCTGGATCAAACACAAATGTATGGATGAAAGTGATGTGATGGTAAATGGTGGTTAGATGGGCCAACGTCTACTCAACCATCAGACTTCACATTTGACTGTAATTATTAATTAATTGAAAATAAGAAATACATTGTATTGTGATTTTTAACAAAATTAATAAATGCAGTCAAATGTGTAGTCTGATGGTTGAATAGACACTGGCCTTAGATGGTGGATAGGATGTTGGAATATGTGTAGATGAAAGGATGGGATGGCGATACTATGAAGAAACTTTTTTGATTAGGAAAAATAGGTTTTGAAGGGACCCCAAAACCCTTTACAATGGATGAAAGTTGTTAAAAAGAGAGAAACAATAACACCTGCAACCCACAAAATTCAAAAATGCTAAGAAAAGATAAAGCTAGATAACTTGTCAACAACCCAACAACAAAACATCAACACTAAGGTTGAACAACCAAAAACAACAACAAAAAACTACAACATATTATCAAGCACCTTGGTCAATTCTATTGGAAACACAAGGGAAAACAACTGAGGGGGGGATGAATCAATTGTCACATAAATTAAATTTATTAAACTTATTCTGAGATCTGATAAATAAACATGAAAGCATAAATCATCACCACATTAGAAACACACATAACACCAATATTTTTTACATAGAAGCTCTATTAGGGGAAAAACCATGGTGGAGGTTAGTCCACAAGATTATACCCTGTTAAAAGTATAAAGAAAAATAAATGGGGAATACAAATGCATTCAAACACAATTCCTAGAGCTCACTGCTCAAATACAACAAGGCTTACTTCCCAAAGGAAGACATACTGTTTTACAGAAACATTCAGATTACATCTGCAAGATTTTGAAATGAGAAAATGACATCTACTAATGCCTGCTTACAGTTCCGGTTAAGCACATGAACACTTCTTCACACTCTGCTCACTCTTCACACTTTGCTTCTACCTTCAAATGATTAGGACATTATTCACACATCTCATTCACACCATGCCATCAAATGGAATAAACAATTGCTTATATATATCTGCAACAAGAGATTACATCGCTACATGTCAGCTTCAAAAAATAATAAAACATATACAAACTATCAACCCAAAACAACAAATAATTTTTAATATGAATTGACCAATGTCAAACACAACATAATGAAGACCAAAAAAAAAATCCTCAAACACGAAACACCTTCAAAATTTATTCCACGAAGATTCACAACATGCTACAATCACCTTGTCGGCCATGAAAATGAAAAACATGAACACACAAGAGAAAATCACCAATCACAAGCACAACGATCAATGCGGATGTGCAACATAGATAGAGCACAATATAGAAACATCCAAAAATATCATGAATCACCACAAAAGCATCCACAACAACTCAACTTACTAGAATCACATCATCTTCTTTCAGGAACACCAACTGAAGCAACAAAATGAGTGTCAGAACACAACTGCTCATAACTTGATCAAATCTTCATGCAGATCTTTGAAATTTAACATGGATAAACTAGATATACTTGAAAAAAAACCCTTTAATCCATAACCTCTGATCATCAATGTACTGAGCTCTCCAACATACTAAACTTCACTTCATCACTGACAATAGACAACTCATTCCATTATAATTTTCTCAATATCCTTGACATATACAACCTTTAAGACATTAATGCCAATAGTGTTGACATCAATGAAAACCACATATCAGCAACATCCAACAATTTCCCCCTTTGACATTGATGGCAACACATGATGTGAAAAATAGCATCAATGCAACTATCTCTTAACACTTTCTCCCCCTTAGATTCTGACTCTTTTCTCCTCAACTCTTTCACATGACTCTTCTCTCCACAAAGTTTTTCACATGACTCTTCTCCCCCTTTGAAATCAATGACAAAGATACACACAAGTTCTGAACCACATATCTGAACATCTGACTACTCCCCCTGAGTAGTAACCACCACAACATTAATCTAGATCAAGATATGACTGTGAAATGCATGGACTGATGCAAGTCAATGCATCTTAGTTCTGATTAGGAGGGGTAATCACCTCTAGCTTCCCTTTGAGATACTCAAAAGTATCCTTAGGAAAAGGATTGGTAAACATATCTGCAATATGTTCCTTAGTAGGCACATACTCCAATTTGACTTCCTTTTCACTCAACTTCTCTCTCAAAAAGTGAAATTTGATAGATATATGCTTGGTGTTTGAATGCAACACGGGATTCTTAGAAATGTTAATTGCACTTGATTTATCATAGAATATAGCAATAGGTTCATCATACACAACCTTGATAACTATCAACATCTGCTTCATCCACAATACTTGAGTACAATTGTTAGTAGTAGCAATGTATTCTGCCTCTGTAGTAGATAAAAAAAATGGCATTCTTCTTTTTACTTAACCATGAAATCAACTTCTTTCCCAAGAAAAATGCACCACCAATGGTACTTTTTTTTTCATTGACATCTACCCAATCAACATCAATAAAGGCACTCAAAGTAAGGTCATCATCTTTAGGATACCATAGGACAAAATCAACTATCCCCTTCAAGTATCTGAAAAATCCTCTTCACAATAGTCACATGAAATTCTTTAGGATCAACTTGAAATCTTGCAACAATGCATACAACATTCATGATGTCGGGATACAGTTTGAGTCAAATGAAGCAATCCACCAATATTCGATCATATCTGGTTTGATTTGGCGCAGGGAATTATCATCTTGTGTCAACTTACATACGGTCACCATGGTTATACCAAGCGGTTTCGGATCTTCCATACCAAACTTCTTTAACATTTGCTTTTCACATACTTGGACTAAGATATAAAGATCCTTTTATCTAGCTGAGTAATTTGCAATCCCAAAATAGAAATTTTATCTCTCCAATCATAGACATCTCAAACTCACTTTGCATCTCGTAGTAAACTATTGCACAAACCATCATCTCCTCAAAAAATGATATCATCAACAAAGAATTCAATAATCAAATCTTTATTACCATTCTTGAAATACAAATTACTATCAATTGTACCTTTGTTAAATCCAAGCTTTAACAAATACTTGTCTAATCTAGCATACCATGCTCTTGGGCCTTGCTTAAGTCCATACAATGCTTTCTTCAACTGATAAACCATATCTCACTGATTAGTCAATTGAAATCCATTAGGTTGCTCAATATACACTTCTTCCAGTTCACCATTTAGAAATGCTGACTTGACATCCATTTGATAAACCTTGAAGTTTTGTAAGCAACATAAGCAAGAAATAGTCTCACAGCTTCAATCCTAGCAATGAGGGGAAATTTTCTTCAAATTCAATTCCTTCCATCTAAGAATGTCATACACACTAGTCTTTTCTTTGTTTCCAACTTCTTCGCATAATTTCATTTTTTTTTTCTAAAGACATTTAGTTCCAATTACATTTTGTCCTTAGGTCTAGGAATAAGAATCCATGTATCATTCTTCTCAATCTATTGTAGTTCTTCTTTCATTGCTTCCACCCAATTTTCATCTTTGCATGCTTCATTGACATTAGTAGGCCCAGTCTTTGAAATCAAACAATATTCTTCTGCAATTTTTCTCCTAGTCTGAACACCTTTGTTCTTATCACCTATAATATGATCTTCTAAATGATTTAGCCTTACATACCTTGGAGTCTTAGGATGTTCTTGAACTTCAGGCTCTTGTGATCTTACTTTTGCACTTTCACTAGTTCCTTCCTCTTGATTTTCCCGATTCATCAGAATGATCTGAACTTGATTTGAAGTCTGAAATTTATGTCATTTATCTAAACTTTCATTCTGATCATCTGAATCATATCCATAGGTTTTGGATGGTCTAACTATGTCTTCATCAACCTTGACATTAGCACTTTCAACTACTTTCCTCAATCTCTTATTGTAGCACCGATAGGCCTTTCTTTTAGTAGAGTAACCAAGAAAGATTCCTTCATCACTCCTAGCATCAAAATTTCCTATATCTTCATCTCTTTTGATATAGCATTTACTCCCAAAGATTTTGAAATATCTAACAGTAGGCTTATGACCAAACCATAGCTCAAAAGGAGTCTTACCAATATCACCTTTGACTTGTACCTGGTTGAGAGTGTAAACAACAATACTCACAACTTCTCTCCAATAGATATGCAGAATGTTTCCTTCTAGCATCATAGTCCTAGCAACATCTTGAATTGTTCTATTCTTCCTTTCCACAACTCCATTTTGCTGAGGGGTCCGTAGGGAAGATAATTGTATCTTTATCCCATGCTCTTCATAGAAAGAATTAAACTCATGGGAAGTGAATTCACCACCTCTATCTGCTCTCAGACATTTAATCTTCAAACTTGTCTTTGTCTCAACCATAGCCTTAAAAATCTTGAATTTATCTAAAGCTTTAGATTTTTCCCTTAAGAAAGTAACCCACATCAATCTAGAGTAATCATTATTAAGTAACATGAAGTACCCATCTCCTTGTAAACTTTTAATTCTAGAAGGACCACACAAATCAGTATGAACAAGCTCCAACACTTTATTTGAACAATGTTGTTTGCTCCGAAATGAAATTCTAGTTTGCTTCCCTAACTGACATTCCTTGCATATAGTATTAGTAGGATTTACCAACTTAGGAAGATCTCTCACTGTCTGAGTAGAACTTATCTTGATAATATTGTCAAAGTTTACATGAAACAATCTCCTATGCCACAACCAACTTTCATCAACTTGAGCAATCAGACAACTTTTACTAGTAGCATTCAGGTGAAAGATATTACCTTTTGTTTTTGTACTTGAAGCAATCACATTTCTAGAACTCCCCAACATTCTACATTTTCCATCCTTGAATTGAAGATGGTATCCCTTATCAACCATCTGTCCAACACTGAAAATATTATGCTTCAAACCTTCCACATATAGAATATCACTAGTATTATTCTTACCATCAAGAGAAATGGATCCCCTGCCATGGATTGCACCAGCTTTGTCATCACCAAATCTTACAACACCACCATCATAATTTTCCAAGCTCACAAATTTACTTTTATCACCTGTCACGTGATGAGAGCATCCACTATCAATCACCCATTCATCTTTTTCTTCAACTCGTACATATAGGTATTTCTCCACATTTGTGCACTTAGTAGATTCAGTAGGCACTGAATCATTTTCTTTGATAGCAATAAATACACATTCATCATTGCTTACATTCCCTTTATCAGATTCATCATCTGTCACACCTTCATCAGTAGCATAGTAACACTTTCTTTGAAATCTAGGCTTGTTAGGTCTTGGATTAGGAACTCTTTCCAAACACCTTGATGCAAAATGACCTATCTTATTGTAAGAAAAACATTTAATAGGAAATTTCCCTTTATACTTACCTTCTCCTTTGGCTTCCCTTTTAACAATAAGTGGTTCAAGCTCATCTAGTTTTCTCTCCTCTTCTTCAATCTCTCTCATTTCCTCCTCATACTTGAACATTTTTCTAGAAGAACTTTCTCCTAGATCATATATCTGCTTATTCTTTTTGGAGGTAGTAGCTTTGAATGCAAATTCTATCTTAGGAAGAGCATCACCAAACTCACTTAATTCAAAACCAGTAAGCTTACCAATCAACATGTCTTTGGTTACATTTGTCACAGTCTGGATCTCCTCAATAGCAGTAGCTTTAGCTTTGTATGCACCAAGCAAAGATCTACACACTTTAGCAACAATATCTAATTCATCTAATGTTCCACCAACACATCTGTTACTACACACAAGTTCATTCACTCTCTGCATGAAAGAAGTAATGTTCTCATCATCACCCATTCTCAACATTTCATATTTCCCTTTCAAACTTTGCAACTTAGCAACCTTCACATGTGCATCACCTTCATACAAAGTTTCCAACTTTTTCCAAATCTCATAAGCAATCTTCAAATCCATTACATTTTTCATCTCAGAATTAGTTAGAGCAATCAACAATGCTTCCTTAGCCCTGATATTGTACTCAAGATCTTTAATCTCAGAAACTGTAGAAGGACCATTATGTGGGATGATATACCTATTCTTTGTAATGTTC
>VDFB02096268.1:0-19385 GCA_007258455.2 Sequoia sempervirens | reverse complement strand
AGATTCATGTATCAACAAATTTCTCAAACTGCCAGTTCACATTGTGAAGGAAAAACCTAGGACAACAAAGGATAGAGGAATTTTAGTTGAGCTGGTAGTCCCAATTATTAACAATATATGAATAGATGAACCTGTTAATGGAACAAGAGCAAAGGAAGAAGGTAATCTAGGAGTTAAAACTACAAAAGATGGAGAAAATTCGGAAGAGAAAGGAAACATGTGTTGTTGCAAAGGAGCAAAAGGATCAAGCCAAACTAGATAGAGAGATTGCACGGCAAGCAAAGGAACATCAGAAAAAGGGAAAAGAGCTCAAAAGGGAGAAAGATAAGATTCAAAAGGAGCAAGATAAAAAGGAAGAAATGCTTGAAATGGCAAGGTTGGATCTATAGAGACAAAGGTGTCTAAGTAACTCCTTAAACCCTTTGCCCGAAAATCATGCCTTGTTTAGGGAGGTGGTCATCATTCATATCCCTAACTATCATATAGCTGTAACCCCATCCCATTTTACGAGCAATCAATTTCAAAGTCTAACCCCATCCCATGTGACCACCACTCAATTTCCAAGTGTAACCCCATCCATTGTGAGCAGTACACAAAATCTAGTCCTAAGGCCATCCTATTTGAACAATATTGTAAGTCCACTAGCAAGGGAAGAGAACACAATTGGAAGTAATTTTTCAAGTAGTCAGGCAACATCAACCTCTACCACTTCGAGTCCACTAGGTTTTCTAGCATAGTTTGAATGAGATTGGTAGCAACCAATCATTCTACCCAAACAAGTTTCAAATTGCAACCTAGGGAGGCATTTTTTTGCATTTTTGAATAGCATGATTTATATTTTGAATCCAATTAATGAAATGGGAATTCAGATCTATGTTTGACATATCAGTGATTTGCATTTAGTTAACACCCAATTGTCAACATAAATTTTTTTTGGGTACAATGATATGTTGAGGGCATGATTGTGGTGCAACCTAACTGTCAAGATCAACATGGGCTTCACATTCTTCACTGTTATAGATGGCATGTTTTCATTTCAATCATATGTATTTATACTCAAACATGCATGCAATGAGGTGGACAACCTAAATATTTTTTTTTAAGACACTGGACATCGATTTGCGATGTGGGCGACACATTTCAATCATGTAGAATAGTTCTCTACTAAAAGGTAGTCCTAGTTGATAGGATTATCATGCATTTAGATCATGACTATAGGAGTTCACCATAGTGGGGCAAGTTGTTATTTGTAATTGAATCAATTAATAGTAAAATAATTTACTTCATTAGCATTTTATTATTCATATTAGGGGGCATTCAAAAATGATTTACAAGGATTTGCAAAACATAATTGCAACTAATGGTTTATACACAAAGAAAGTTTAATACATCATGGTTTTGTAGGAAATAATGGAGAGGTTGATTGACTTGGTTGAATGCTTGTGTGGTCTAAATGTTAACTTGTCCCATTTTTTTGACTGTTTGATTGGAGTTCCTTACACCTTCGAATGTGGATGCATATCCATACACAATCAAATTCTTACAAACATACATACACACAATCACAAGTATGTATATATACATACATATGGCATATACATATATATATACATACATACACATGCATATATAAACATACATATGTAAATGCATATATATACACTTGTAAGTTATATATACATTCATATGCAGATGTATTAACATATATATGCATATGCATATACATATATACATTCATAATGTAATATATATATACATATATGTGAGAGTGTTTAATATGCTCGTAAATGGAAGAACACATATCTCAGTTTGGTTTTTGTTGTTTGCAATGGGAATATATTTTTGTATGTTTGTCCTATGGTTTATGCATGCAATATTTTTCACTAATTGAAGAATATCTTTCATTACTAGGGCATAGCTTCTCAAATATATATATATATATATATATATATATATATATATATATATATATATATATATATATATATATATAATTTTATTTTGTTTGTCTATGTATACATAAAATAGATAAGACTCGTGAACAACATAACAAAATATTTAGGGTGTCCACATCATTGAATATAAAATAATTGAATACCCATGGATAAACAATAACCCCAAGAAGGAGATGAAAATTTTATTTATTTCAGATAATGTGGTGGACCATTTGGAGGGGTCAAGTTAGGGTGATCCACTATGAAAAGAGGACATCTTGTAAATTGAATTTTGAAGTAAACATGCTTTACAAGGTATTCAATATGATATCAATTATAAACTTAAAATGCACTTGTAAAAGAATTTGCAGCACATTAAAACATTGGTCATTCCATTTTCTACAATTAGAAATTGTAAACTTAAATTTGTAACTTAAATTAAAGAGACACAGTGATGCTCAACAAGATTTTGCAATTTCCAAAAGTAATAAATGTGTTAGAAAACACAAAAAATCACCAATAAGCTATGTTGATAAACACTACTCATAAAGTAGATAAAGTGTTACAACAAACACCATTGAACACCATTTTTTCCATTTGTAATCTTTTGAATCTCTGCAGTACAAAGTTAAAGAAACAAAGATCCTTAAGCACCGAACTAGACATTCCACCACAAAGAAACAAAACAACCTTCTATTAATGACCACAGACAACAAAAGATGGAATAAAACCATTGCAAACTAAAAATAACAATCAATAGACATGGATAAAGAATAATCCCATCAAGAAAATAATGATAATAATAATAATAATCGAATACCCATAGATAAAAAATAACCCCATTGTAATACCAAACCCTCATAATTTCAAATAGTGAGATAACCATAAGAAGCTTCTATTACATCAATATATAGAGAAAATCCCATTGCAATCAAAAAAGTTCAAAAATAATTGAATACCCATGGATAAATAATAACCCCATTTTAATACCCAACCCTCATGAATTCAAATAGTGAAAAAACCATAAGAAGTTTCCATTTATGATTACAACCAGTTATAGACAGAGAAAATTCCATTGCAAACAAAAAAGTTCAAAAATAATTGAATACCCATAGATAAATAATAACCCCATTTTAATACCCAACCCTCATGAATTCAAACAGTGAGAAAACCATAAAATTCTTCCATTTATGATTATAGATAGCAATAGATAGACAAAAATCCCATGGAAAACAAAAACAAATATAAAAAAATTGAATACCCATGGATAAATAATAACCCCTTTTTAATACTGAACCCTCATGATTGCAAACAGTGAGAAAATGGTAAGAAGATTCCATTTATGATTACAGACAATAATAGATGGAAAAAATCCCATTGCAGAGAAAAAAATATTTAAAAAATTGAATACCCACAACAAAAATAATAAATAATATCCTTACTAGGGTCGAAGGATAAACGAGTGAAGCCATTGCAAACAATAAAAATAGAAAATATTTTAATACCCATGGATAAACAGTAACCCCATTTTAATACCAAACCCTCATGATTATAAACAGTGAGAAAACCATAAGAAGCTTCCAAATATGATTACAAATAGCAATAGATGGAAACAATTCCATTGCTAACCAAAAATAAATAAATAAATGAAAACCCATTAGAATACCGAAGCATAACGATTTCATGCAAACCAAAACCGAAAAAGAGCCTTCCATTTACGACCACTCATAGCAATATATATTGCATGCATAAACCATAGGACATAGAAACAGAAAAACCAAATAAATCCTTCTTTTTTGTCGAGCTAGAAAGATCATTGCCTTAGAAGGATAAGATATCCTTACTAGGGTTGAAGGATAACTGAGCAAAGCTAGGAGCAGAAGCAAACACAACATTAAACAATCAAAAACCCATGTGAAAACCCAAAACCCTTTTGAAAACCAAAGTTTCAAAAGACAAGCAGATGGAAAACCAGAAGAACATTAAATGTACGAGCACAGAAAGCTTTGCAAACATAGAAAAAACAAAATAAATCCTCTTTGTTTTCAAGCTAGAAAGATTATTTCGTTAGCAGGATAAGAACGAGCTAGAAAGATTATTGCCATAGTAGGATAAGAAATCCTTACTAGTGTCGAAGGAAAAACAAGTGAAACCAGTGGATGCAGGTGTCTTATCAATGCCAAGGTGAACCAGTATGGGTGCCATCTACAACGAGAAAATGTGAAGAGCAAAGTCAGTAATGGTGTCAAAGGGTGTTGAGTGTGAAGGATGGGAGCATTGAACACTCTATAGCTGCGAAAAGGCAAGGCACGATAACCAGCGAAACAAGGAGGGAGTAGGAGTTAATGAGTCTGAAGTTGTTGTAAATGTGACTGGACTTCCTTGTTAATGCGGGAGTGTGCAATGAAAAGGTGGTGAGTTGCTCATATGCCACACAGCATCGCGAGCACAACTCACGATGCCAGTTCCCGCCATCGGTGTATGGTGTGTCTAGTCTTCAGTCGGTGGTAAAAAATGGCCAAAAATTTGACCCCGGCAAAGAAATGTGTCATCCATGTGACAAATCGATGTCAAGTGTGTTAAAACGAAATATTTAGGTTGTCCACGTCACTATCTACATGAAAAAGTAAAAAAAAAAATATTCAGATAATATGGCACACCAGGTGGAGGGGGGGAGTTAGGGTGACCCACTATGGGTCCCTCTCCCCTATTGCAACTAGTGTTCAAAGAAGAAAAAAAAGGAAAACACCATAAAAGATCTCAAGAAGGCTGTCCACAATTTTGTTTGGTTTTATGTAGATATGTCAGGCCTAGACCCCTCACTTGTTGCACATCATCTAGTGGTGCACCGAAATGCTTATGTAGGAATACTATGCATGAATAACTTTGACGTACTTCTAATGGTGTTTGTGACTGTTTATCAACATTCGTTTACTGAGTCTATTTCAAACCACACCAAACTCAAGTGCAATTTCTGTACATATTGACTTGCAGCTCTACATAAACATTAAATTGTTCAACTGTCAGATAATTATTAATAAACACATAAAATTGGTAAATAATTATTTGTATTGTTGAGAAATTGACTTGCAGTTCTACATGAACATTAAATTGTTCAACTATCAGATAGTTATTAATAATTTTATACGTCATTTACATATAAAATTGATAAATAACTATTTGTATTGTTGAGAAATTGACTTGCAGCTCTACATGAACATTAAATTGTTCAACTATCAGATAATTATTAATAATTTTATACCTCATTTACACATAAAATAGATAAATAATTATTTGTATTGTTGAGAAAAATTGAACCGAACAAAGACTCACAGTTTACTTGATGTATTCGAATTAGATTGTAATACTTTTCATTTATGATTTCCACTCTTATGGGTATCCTAATTCCATGCAAATAAGTTACAGAGATTGTGGGGAATGTAGTTACTTCACTGTCCTAGACTTCCGGATAAGGAATTTTGAAGTCTCATACCGTATTCTCATACATTTTCTGTTGGATGAGTCTGAAGAGATCACGCTGTGTATACAGATTGGGGACGTCAATTCAGTAACCAGAACACGGGGAGCCATATGTCAAATTAATAGGAAGTTTCCAACGTTTAAAACAAGCTTCCTCTTCTTCGTCTTTTCAGAGTCAATGGTGGAGACTTGAAGAGACGTACTCGGGTTTTTTTCCACTGTTTCCCCGTTTTCCGCCTTAAGAAAACTTTTACTGTCATTGATGACAGAATAGAGTAGGTGATAACTTGTTTCCTTTTAAATGAGAACAGTCTTACTTTAGTTACGTGTAAAAAGCGGTCAAAAACCGATTATCTTGTAATTTTTATTTAAAAATATATAGACTTAGTCAAGTGGTTGTTGGTAAGTGGTTAAATTTCAAATTTATATGAACTAAGAAAATATGTTGTAAAATATAATTTAGAATAAATTTGTTTTATATATGTAAAATTGTACTTGAAGAGAGGAATCTTAATGAAAATTTCAGAAATTGAGACAAAATTGTGTTGGTGACTTCTGTAAATTTACAAACTTTATGTTGTGTTATCATTTTAATGATTATATTTATATTTTTTTATTCTTGTAATAATTAACATCTTGTAGAGAGCCATGCTTTTTGTAAATATATATTACAATCTACCATGGATCTCATAATACACTAAACAATTGAATTCAAAATGCTCTTTTGATTCTTGGTCATTGTTGCAAAGTCTACTGTAAATATGTTAATCTCTTAGGATAAATTGTGTGGACTCCATGCAAGGTTAATGAGACCATAACAGTAATTGGCCAAAAGGAATCTTAAAAGAAAAAAGGTTAATAATTTTTATTTTTTAAATAAAAGGCTTTAAGCCAACATAATATATTTATGTAATAATATAGAGGTTACAAAAATAGTCTTTACAACTAAGAGTATACTTTTCAGCTCATCATGTATGTAGTAAACATATATATCCAACTGTGAGAACCTAGATAATATTGTTTTGTCTATCTACTAATAGTATGCACTCTAGCATATGATCAAAAATCAAAATATCAGCTTGAATAATACAAAATACAGTTGATTACATACTAACTGCAAGCTATGCAAAAAAAGGTTAATAATTGATTCTTAATTACTATTTCAAGGATCAAGTTTTAAGTATGAACTATTAGTCCAACATTACAAGGGATGGGGTTGAGATTGCACCCCATGCAATTTTGACTTTATCTCTCAACCCAATATGTATTATTGAAAAATAGATACCTACTCTTAGTCAAGGCAACTACTCAAGGAATTTGAAGTCCAAATGTATGACACTTATTTATTGGCTCTTAGTCAAGGGAGTTGAAGTCATAGTGGACTCAATGTTGGCGTTAGTCATGAGCTTAGTCAAAGAATTATGTGTAGATACCCCTCAACCCTTGGATCTTAGTACAAAAAATTAATCACTTTCAATCAAAGAATTGGTCGTATCTATTGGATTAATATGCATTAGTCCAACATTATGAGGGATGATGTGAAGATTGCATTTGAAACCATAAGGGATGAGGTCAAGACATGTGAATTTGGTAGAATGGAAACCCCTTACTTCTTTTCCCTTCCTCAACAAATTCAATCACTAAAAGTTAGGTATAGAAGCTAAAACTTAATGAATGCCCCCAATCCTAGACTTTTAGTCAAAACATAAGTGAAAAAAACCTATCTATATGTACCCAATTACTAAATAAAATAATTTTTACAAGCACTAAAAATAAAAACACATAAAACTTATACTTAAACATCTAGTTTGAGAATGTGTAATGCCCCAAGTTTTCACCCAAGATACTAATGGCCAAAAGATGGATGGAAAAATATTCCCTATTGTAAATGCAACGTGAACAAGTCACATTACATGCCTATACACTCAAAATTCCATGAAAGAATACAATGACATTACACACTAGTACACAACACCAATGCATCAAGCATGCTAAAACAAGTAGAAGAATTAATCATGAATGTGGGAAAGTCACCATGGCATACATACAAGGGTAAGTGCAAGAAGTTGGATCTATTTTTTGGCCCAAAAGTGGAAGCAATTTTCTTCAATAATATAAGTTTGACATAGTGGGGGTAAAAATTTGAATTACTTACACATAGAATATTGAAATGATGTCAAATAATGAAATTTAGGATTTTTTAGTATTAATTATAGAGTAAACACATTACAGTATAGCATGATTAGCACTTAACAAAAACCAAAAATAGAGTTGTCCAGTTGTTGCTTGTACAGTTCAATGTTCCATATTAGCCTATACATTATTAGTTTCTATATCAACCTATACATATCAATGTTCTAAATCAGCCTATACATTAGTTTGTACATATTAGCATTGTTGTATAGCCCTAACATAGCCTTTACATTGTTATGTGGCATTTCTATATATAATTTTACAAAATCAAAGGCAAAATATCACTCAAATGGTTTGCTCAAGGCTCATCCTCCAAGCTTCGTGCTACTATAGTTTTCTAGTGTTTCTATGGCTTCCAATTCCTCATTGGAGAACCCCATTTTGGACTCTAGGCTGTCATTTGAATGCAATATGGGTGCTCTAGTCATTTGGGTTTTCTTAGCAGCAACTTGCTTATCATTGAACTCTTTCTGAAATGCCTCTAACACTTTCATGAAAATTGGTAGGATAGGTTGGCCTTGTTGCCAAGAATTCCCATCTTTGATCTTGTGTTGCTTGATGAGGACTATTCCATCCTTTAGAAGTTTTAGGAACTTGCTTCTAGTTATCTCCATTGTTTCCATTGCCTATATTGCAACATTGAATAAAGTGAGTCTTTTATTTGACTCAATAAGTGTCCTTCATCTCCCACTAAACTTTTCCTCATTTCTTTCCTTTAGATGACCCACATGATTTCAGTAGAAAGAGAGATCCAAAATAATTGAATGTATTTATTGAGTTTTTTATCCTACCCCATTAAGATTTCAAACCAATTTACTTTGCCATTATCCCCCCAGATTCCTTGATTATTACAAAAGACTTTCTAGATCTCATTAGCATAAAAACAATAAAAAAAACATGATACACAATTTTAGGTAGCCTATAAATATTGCAAATATCAATGTTAGTATGATTCATTCTAAAATGAAGTTTTTGTAAAGTCAATAACCATCTAAAACAAGCTTTTTCTGCATCAACCATATTGTACCAATTAGAGAATAATACATTTTACCAAGCCTTGTAATCAACATTTACTTTCTAGATTTTATTCAAGTAATCAATAGGAGAATTAGAATTGATGATTTCAAGTTATAAATAGTTTTGGTTTTAACTTCATAGAGTGGGGTGTTATCTTTCTAGACAAATTCGGTTAGATTCACATTAATCTTTCTCACATTATGATCTAGCAGCAGGCACTTGCATGCCTCCTTGAGAACAGAGTAGGTTCTAACATTGGACTAGGGAAGCCCATACTCCTCTTTTAACTAATCCCAACTTAACATATCCCCATCCCTTAGGATGTTGTTGATGGTCTTGATGCCAGCTAGGTGCTACTTTTTGGCAGAGCACCCTTGCAAGAGGGCTAATGGTTTTCCATTGTGGTCTAGATTACACCGGATAGACCTACTAGGGTGGATAGGATTAATTTTCTTATTTTTAAATATATAATTTATTCTAACACCTAGATCTAAAAAAAAATGGTTCTTTATAGGATAAAATCATTGATTTTTTTTAAAAAGTATGCTAAAGGCCAAAACATGCACATGTACTACCAACAAAATAAATAATAAATGAAGGTATTTTTCATATTCCTTTAGTATAAAGATGCTTATGATGCTTAATTTTGGTTAGAATATTTCATATAATTTTCTAGTCTATATATTTTTAACTAATGTTTACATTAATATTAAGGTATTTTTTAAAACCCTTTGTATATTCCCAACGTAATTTGACCTATGTGAAAAAGTCACCATGATTTACATACAAGAGAATAGAGTTTCATATAAGGTTGTTGCCACAATAGTGGTTTACACTTTCTAGGAGATTATGATTTTTGCTGAAATCACATATTTTTAGAAAATATAATGATTTAAGCCTTGAAATTTTCCATTTAAAGGATTCCAATTGAAGATTGTTTGACCAAACCACCTTAGACCAAGCCCCCTTGAATAGAACCCTGCTAGTTTTAAACCATACCTATAATGAAGTCTCATTTACACCTATCAAAATGCTGATAAAAAACCACTTTTGATTTACCTTTTCGGGAATCAAAGGAATTCATTTAAAATTTATTTTTTTAAAGTATGTAGTCCTTATTATAAGCTTCCAAAAAAGTATAATTTTAATTAAATTTAATTTGATTATTATATTTATTTTTTATTTCTTGTGAATGTAGGCTTTTCACCGAAAATCAAGCTCTTTATTTTGCACATGTGAAAAAATAGAAGATTATAAAAAAAATTGAAAAATATGAGTGCACTAGATATTGAAGTCCTTGATCCAACAAAAAAAATTGAATTTCGATACATACAAAAAAAGTCGTGTTATATAGTCCACTTATGTCTAAATTGTAATTGGTTTAACTTTGAAACTTGATTAAGGAAAAAATATTCAATAAAACACTATGAAACCAACTGAAAGCACTAGATATCATAGTTAAAAATTTAAATTCAAAAAAAATATAATTTTATCCTTCATGGAAAAAAAATTATGTGTTATATGATGAGTGTCACTCCTTAAAAATGAAGTTTACTAAAAAAACTAGTTTTCAAAGGAGATGGAAAAAGAAGTGCAATTTGATTCCAAAACTTTTGAAAAAATATTTTTAGAATCTACAAACAAAATGTCACAAATTACTAGTTTGCATCATCTTCAAATTCTTCATGGTTTATCTTCTATAGGAGTTTGAAAGTGAAGATTTAGTTAGAAAAAATCAGTTCAAAGTCCAGTTTGGCCAAAAATTGTAAACCAGTATTGTGGGATCACCCATAAGGAAAATATGGGGCACTAACTCTTGATCCCATTATCTCATGGGAATAAGGATTTGAATGAGAGTGACACATTGCTTCATTATATAACCCAAGATGGTACAAGCATACCCATTACCTCATGCACAACACAAGCATACATGGTATCTCTTCACACTAAAATATTCAAATGGATAAAATAAGCTAATGATTCTACTCCACAATCATATTAATTGTAGTGTAGAAAAATGTTGTCATTTACATTTTCACACTTAATTTGGGAATGATTAACATCAAAATGAACCTAATGTTGCCTTGATCTAGTGTTGTATGCTTTTTCTACATTCACATTGGATTTAGGGCCCTTAGACCTAATTTTCCCTTAATTTAATGTTGTAAAGTGTATTTATTTACACTTTCACATTGAGTTTTGGTCCCTCTTGCATTTATGACATTCATATCATCATTAATTAGACCCTAGGACACCCTATTATAGATCTTTTTCCCTCATTCCATCCATGGATTGAGATCTCTAAGGTTTCCTTGAAGGAAAAGAGGAGAAAACTTGTAGTTCTATGTCCTAAAATTTAGAGTGACAATTTTCCATCTTTCATTTTGGTGAACCTGCATTTAGAACATTTCATTTTCTAACTTGGAGTCCATCAGAGTCCTAGAGTTTCTTGCATTAACTTTGCATTAGGGTTTTCATTAGTTAATTGGCATTCT
This sequence comes from Sequoia sempervirens, assembly GCA_007258455.2. Lineage (NCBI taxonomy): Eukaryota > Viridiplantae > Streptophyta > Pinopsida > Cupressales > Cupressaceae > Sequoia > Sequoia sempervirens. Next base: position 8,266 of record VDFB02096268.1, on the reverse strand, counting down.
AGGGTTTCTATATCTTGTATTAGTGAAAGTGCATATAGGTTGCATTTTTTCCTTTTGCGTCATTGAATATCATATGAAAACTATAATTACACTTAGCATAGACATCATACAAACTAGAAAGCATAATTTTCACTCTCTTTTTTTTGAAATCTTTGCAAAAACCTTGATTGGGACTCATACACCCCTCTAGGTGATTTAGTCTCATTTCAAATTTTGAACTACATTGTACAACATTAAAAACTATTTTTTTTTATTTATGTTTGTTGTCATTAGTTATCTATTTCAGTTGGCTAAGTTTCTCTTACATGTATTTCACTAGATCTAGCTTAAATCGATTAATTTCATGCATTACTTAATTCCACATTTTCATTTACAACACTTCATTTTCAGGTTGTTACATAGTATAATCAGTCAATTATCATGTTATAAATATGAAAATTGTATCATCCTTTTACATGTTTGCTCTATCATCATTGGATTTCAAGTTTGTAGTACAATCATTACATCATGTTTTCATTGCAAAAATCTATAGTTATCATACTTCATGTTCTATTTTCATATCTCGTTGAGTGTTGTAAGAAACTTTTGTTAAGTGCATATGAATTTGAAGTCCTCTCCCCTCTCTTTTTGTTCATCATTGATCCCTCTCCTAGTATCCCTTCTATGAGTGAGATTAGTCTAGTGAAAGAGCATACAACCTTGGGTAATCATAACAATCATATTTGTTCTTCTCCTAATATCTCTCCTTGTTGTGAAGAAGATATTTTGGTGTTAGAAGAATTAATCAATGAGAGTTTTGAGAACCCTAATTGTTTCTCAACTCTTACCTCCCATATTAGGCAAGACATTACTAAACAAGAGGACATAACCATAGCTAATCATGACGATCACATAACACAACAATAGACCATTGGAACCTACCTACATAACACTTCAACTAGTCTACATTCATCTCCCAACATCTTCTCCTCTTGTGATAATGTTATAAATGATGAGGATATGTTGGTGTTAGATAATAGAGCCTTTATCACAACCCTCTTTATTTTTATTCCCCTACCTATCCTATTTTGGAAGACATTATGGGACAAAGGAATGAAATTATGGACAATCATGACAATCACATTTGTTATTCTCCTAGTATCTCTCCTAGTTGTGAAGAAGATACTTTGAGGTTAGAAACTATAATCAATGAAAGTCATGAGAATCTTAGTAGCCCCTCTTCCCCTAGGGAAAACCTTTTTGAATAAGAAAATCCAACTACTAATAATTCCCCTACTAGCGATGAAGTCCTTTTAGAATAACCAACCTTTGAATGTCATGAACATCTAGTTTAAAGTTCTCCTAGAAACTCTCCTCCTAGGGAGGATATCATGGTGCAAGAAAATGTGAACATTGACACATGTCTTTCAAACACTAATAATGATGCTTCCTTAGATAAAGATGATGAAGTGACATTAGACTCCTCTTCAATAAGAGATCATGAAAATAAGGACAATTTTGTTGAGGTTATGATCAATACAATTCAAATTCAAATTTAAAAAGGGGCAAGAGTTCACCAGCCCATCACTCATATAGAGTAACAACCCAATGACCAATGAGAAAATATGTATCATCGTCAATTAGAGTAGGTCCCCCTTGCCTGGTCCTTAGCCAGCCACTCCTTGATTCCAATTGGAATATGTTTAAACTTCCAAAACTACCTTTGGGGATGAGAGAGCCCCACATTGGAGATCACATCCATAGTAGTGTTTCCTTCTCTCTAGATGTGAGACATAGAGAAACCTCCCATAGAAATAAATGCTCATTTTGAGTCGGGTATGTGCAAGATCATCATGGAAAAAATAGGCCCTTAAGTGGCAAAAAATTCAAAAAAATCAGAGTTAGGCAGCTTGATGTAAAAATTTGAATAAGTTATCTATATTATTTCAAAAATATGTAAGAATAAATTTGTAGAAAATTGAATGTAGTTTCTAAACTACTAGGTTTACTTTTTTTTAAGTAAATATATTATGAAAATTTGAAATTTCAATGCAGAGTACTTAAATTTTAGGGAAAAAATAAGAAGTAGGTGTCCGACCACCCCTAACTACAATAAAATGATAATATTTTTTTATAAGATTTTAGATATAAGTAGAAGACTCATGTCCCAATGTGATGCATATTTTTTTGTAATTTTTTTCCGGTAAATAATTAATTATGAATTTTTTATTACAACTTTTAAAAAATATAAAAACTCATATGTCTAACCACCTTAACTTGGTCAAAACTTCATAAAATTCAAAAATAAAATTAATCCTATAGTATGTGAAGCATAGAATGTGATGCATGTTTCGGATTCAAAAAATGTCATATCGTTTGAAAGCTATAGATGTTTTTCAATTAGCCTATCAATTAGGACTTTACTCATAATTCAAATAGAAAATGAATAATAATTATTTATTGAACTCAAAATAAAGCATAATTTATACTGGTGGAAAGCTAAGAATCTCATTTAAAAACCCTTTTCATTTCATCAATTTTGGGTTAAAAAAAGTCGTTAGCCACATACCCTACAAATACCCATCATATCGCCACTTTTTGGCCCATCATGATCTTGCACATACCCAGTCTTGAATAAGGCTATTGATTTTCTAGGGGGCTTGACAAAGCCAATGAGGCAGTCATCAATCAATTTAGAATCTTCCTCGTTGATTACTTTTTAAAATCCAAGTTCTCTCAACCACTTAATACCTCTCCAGGAAGCAATGGCCTTTACCTCCACATTGGTAGCATGTCCAATACATTTAGCATAAGCTTCAATACACCTCCTTTTATGGTCTCTAATAAGACCTCTGACAACAACCATTCTCATATTTCCTTTAGAACAACCGTAAAAAATTAGTTTAACCTAATCCTCAGGAGGAGGCCTCCATAGAGTCAGGTTCCTACTGAGGATATTGGCCCAGTTGATATTAGTTAGGTTTTGGTTGAGACCCCAAAGCTACTTGATTCTGATGTCTATATAATTAGGCATGGATTTTGAGAAGCCAAACATTTTCAAGTTCAAGTTCTCAACAATTTTCTGCGTAGTGCAATAAAGCACCTCTCCACTGCTCCTCTTCTTTTCCCCAAAAATTCTATTTTTTGTTTCCTTCCACATGTGCCAACAAACTGAGGGGGTACTTGCTTCCAAAACTCCTTAGTTATAGGATAAGAAAAAGGACTAGAGCTCGATTGGCTCACTAGGTCTTTCAAGTCCCTCAAAAATACCCAATCTAATAAGAGTTTTTGTAGGGCCAAAGACTAGACTTCCCTAGCAAAAGGACAATGGATGAGCAGGTGATTAATAGATTCCTCTGTTGAAAGACAAAGAAAACATTTTTTCACAAATTGAAATCATTTTTTGTTGAGGACATCAATGGTGAGGATTATTCCATGTATAGTAGCCTACCTGAAGCAGTTGTCTTTGGGGATGAGTATGGCATTCCAGATAAGATTCCAGTAAAAAATTTAATGAACCAAAGGGGCACCTTCCAATTTCTTACAATAAGATTAACTGAAAAGGCCCCCAAGGGGTTATTGCACTAGATCCAATCATCAACACCACCTTGAATAGCCAAGTAAAAGTCACCCAAGAGGGAACTAAGGGTAGAGAACAATTCAGAATGGGGTTACACATTGCTACCTCTTCTTAATATTAGATCAATAATATCATGCTCAAAGTTTCTCCATCTAGGAGTCTCCTCAGACTAGTTGACATACCTATAGATACCATAAAGACTTGAGAGGTCTTGTTTTAGAAGAGATAATTCAACCACTCAAGACAGCTTGGGACCGTTTCCCCACACCTCATCCCAAAAATTGATATCTCTCTCATTCACCACCATCCTTTTTGATCCTTGTTGTAGAAAGTTCCTAGTTTTGAGGATATTATTCCAAAAGGCAGACCCTCTTGGTAAATCTTGGGGGCACAACAAGCAACTAGGAGGTTCGTTCCCCATATATTTTGCACTGAGGATGCTCAACCAGTCTTTCTTTCCTTTGACCATGAGCTACCCCATATTTCTCATCAAGGCCTTATTGAACTCCTTTAATATCCTAATTCCTAGCCCCCCAACCTATTATGGGGAGAACACTTTCTCCCAACTTACAAGAGAAATCCTGGATCTCTCTTTTGTTCCTGACTAGAGAAAAGGTCTTTTAAATTTGTTCAATCTTCCTTATGATGAAAAAAATAATTTTAAAAAGAGATAGGTAAGAGACAGGAACATTTTGAAGAGAAGACTTCAAGAGCTGAAGTTTACTAGCTTGGTAGAGTAATTTCCCCTTCCATCCAACTAACTTCCTTTGGATTCTCTCAACAATGCCATTCCAGAATGAGTTAGGAGGTTTCCTAGTGCAAAGATCAAATAAATATCCAAAATATATGCTTCCTGACACCCAAGGATTCTCATAATCCTATCCTTCACTTGTTGGGTAGTATTAAAGAAATAGAGTTTTCTATTGTTATAATTTATAAATTGGGCAGAGGAATCAACATACTTGTTAAGAATAGCCTTCCATTTAGTTGTTTCCACAACAGAAGCAAACCCAAATAGAATGTTATCATCAACGAACTATTGGTGGGAAGTAGGAGCCAATGAGGGAGCAGCATGAATCCCATGTAGGTGTCCATATTCAAGATTCTTTTGGATATTCCAGCCCAAAACTTCAATAACAATTATAAAAGGTAAGGTGATAAGGGGTCACCTTGTCTTAACCCTTTTCCACAATTGAATTGCTTAGTAGGAACACCATTTAGTAGAACAAAATAATTGGTAGTAAAGACGCACTCCTTAATTAATCTTAGAAACCGCCCACTAAATCTAATTTTTTCCAACACAACAAATAAGAAGTCCTAAGAAACCCTATCATAGGATTTTGAAATGTCCAACTTGAGAGCCATACCCTGGTTTTTGGAATGCTCCATGGAATGGATAACTTCATGAGAGACAATGGTTGCATCTAGAATATGTATTCTCGCCACGAACCCTTTCTGATTTCTAGATATTAATTTATCTAGTAGGGGTTTTATCATATTGACCATGATTTTAGAAAATATTTTGTACATAGAACTACATAGACTGATAGGGCAGTAGTCAGACATAGAAGTAGCATCATCCTTCTTAGGAACAAGAAAAATGTAAATCGAGTTCAATTGGTGAAGGATTCTACCAGCTCTGAAGAAGTCTCTAGCAACAAGGAGGAGGTCATCAACTATAATATCCCAGAACTATTGAGAAAAGGCTAGAGGAAAGATGTCTAGGCCTAGTGCTTTGAAGGCTCCAAAGGAAAAGATAGTTGATTTAACCTCTTGCAAGGAAACCTTGCTTTCCAAAGAGTTAATGTCCTCTTGGAGAATCAACTTAGGGATGACCTCCAACAGAGAGTTTAGATCATCGGGTGAGGGGTGTTGAAGTCTACCATCATTTTTGAAGAAGTATATGGCTTCTGATTCCAAGTCTTCATCTTTAGTGAGGAGGTCCTCGTTATCCTTAACAATAGAGCAGATCATGTTTCTTCTTATATGCTTAAGTGTTGGATGGTGAAAGAACTTTGTATTCCTATCCCCTTCATTCAACCACTACACCCTAGAATTTTGTTTCTAGAAAATCTCCTCTTTTTTAGCAACTAAAAACCATTCATTTCTTAATTCCTTTTCTTTAACAAATTTTTCCTCATCAATAGCAACAACCTCCATCTTATCTTGGATAGATTTAAGCTCTTGGAGGATATTTTTCTTTGTCTGGAAGATATTTCCAAATGTTACTATGTTCCAACCTTGGACATTATACCTTATTATTTTAAGTTTTTAAGCTATTTGAAACATAGGGGTACCTTGACATGAAAAATTCCACCACAACTTGATAAGTTCTTTGAAGTTCAGGTGCAGATTTCACATTATCTTGTATCTAAAGGGGAAGGGACTAGAATTCCTTTTTTCCTCCCAATTTAAAACCAAGGCACTGTGATCTCAGGTAGACCTTGGCAAAGTAGATAAATAAAGTTTGGCCAAAACATTCCAATCTCTGAAGATCAAAACTCTTTCCAATTTCACTTGGATAATATTTTGACTGTTACATCTATTTGACCAAGTGAATTTGGAACTTAAAAGTTCCACATCAAGAAGACCCTGATTGGAGATAAAACTAGAAAAATCAAACATACTATCAGAGAAGTCCTCTAAACCTCTGAGCTTTTCTTATTGGTAGAGGGGGTATCAAAGTCTCTAGCAAGCATCCACTTCACATTTAGGTTGTTAGATAGGAGTATAGACGATTAATCCCACAACTAATTCCTAGAAAACCTATAGTTAGGAGCATAAACAATGACAAGGTGTCACACCAACCCTATTCTACTATCTTCAAAAGAAACTTCTACATAGTTTTAGTTACGAAAACATCCCTTACCAGTCAATCTGTCTAGATTCTAGAGGGTAACAATTCCTCCTGAAGCTCCTTCAACATCACAAACACAGTAATGAGCTTTAGGAAGAAAAAAATTTCACCATCTTATGAAAAATATCCTTCCTCATTTTGGTCTCCTATATTAAGAGAACATCAATTTTTAGGTCAATAATAGAACTCTTGAGAATATGTTGTTTAAGAGAACTACTAAGTCCCCTAATGTTCCACGATAGAATCTTCATGACAAATATTAAGAGGGACCAGCAAAACCTTTCCCTAACCCAAGAGAAGGAGACTCCTTGATTATTTTTTTGATTTAAACCCATTTGAGAGACCCTCCAAGGTCCTATGCTTCCCTGAGGTGATATCTCATGTTGCTTCTATGAGTCTAACCTCCTTATTATTCGCTCTACCCACTTTTGAATCATTCCCCACATCCATTTTATTCTTCTTCTTGGATTTTCCAACCACCTGAGTCCAGGGGTCTTCATTAACCTCATTTGGAGGAGGTGAAGAAGGAGCCAACTTCGTAAAACCCAGGATAGCTAGCAACTCTTATATCTTCACATGTAATGAATCTTGAGGGGTTGAGTTCTCCTTGTTCAAAGAAACACATAGGTTTAGGCCTTTATCCAAAACTCCAAAATTAGTTGGAGAAAGAGGGCTCTCCCCCATGATAGGTTCACATTTGGAGGTGATTTGACCCATTAGAGAGGAGTGAGTAGCATCATCCAATGAGATAGGCTTGTCTCCCTTTGCTTCATCTCCCTTCTCAAGAAGCCCCTTTGAAATATCATCCCTACCCCCAACTAGGTTTGGGGAGTTAATAGGGGAAGAGAAAACTACAATCTCCTTAATTTTTTGGAGAGGCCCCTTCTTTCAAGTGTAACTGATATGGCTAAACTTTTAGCAAAGTAGACAATACAACCTTTCATTCTCATATTCCAGAACTTGGGTCCAAGACTTGAACTTAGACATCAAGATGATGGAAGTGGGAAGAACACTGCAAACAACAACGTTAACACAAATTATGGAAAATACAATTCTAGATCTTTGCGAAGTGACTTTTTCCACAGCCAACAGACTTTCGAAGGTGTTAGCAATCCCCTAGAAAACACCTTATTATTCCAAAACTCAAGGGGTAAGCTTGGAAGCCTAATCCAAGTAGGAGAAACATAGCCTAGGTTCGTCGAGGGGTCTAAGCTTGGTTTCCATTTACATAACACCCAAAAATTCTTAAAATTCTTGTCTAATGCCCAGGGACCTCCTGTAAGAATTGAGACTAGGTCTTCATGGTTGTTAAAGCTAAAAGGAAAAGGTCATTTGACATAGCACTCACACTAGCCTTGCATTTAAGAGTCCAAATAGCATCCATCAATTTGCAGCGTACCTAATCAATATCGGGCCTAAAGGGTAAGAACCTCCCAACCAATGACATTTGAAGGCTAGCAGCAGATTCATCCATTATTTTATCTAAGACAAACACTTCCAGACCCTCCACCGCACAACACTCCTTCATCTCAAAGGAGGAGAACAATGCCCTTTTAGAAACAGATGAGTTTCCCACCAGTTTGTCTGCATATGACTTTTGATTCGTTCTCAACAACGAGGAACCAACTTCATGATGAATACTGAAAATACAATCATCCCAAGATTTAACATCCACCACAAAATCTTTTGACCCCGAGGAGTGAGCAACTAGAGTCAAGGTGCCAACATTGCCACCTATCAAAGAGGACAAAGTCTTGGAAGAGGACACCAGTCGGGGCCCCCTACCTAGCTTCACCATGGCTAAACCAATAACACAGAAATTTGTAATAGAATAACTTAAATTTCTATTA